>VSMD01065090.1:0-73593 GCA_008750895.1 Mirza zaza
TTTTTGAGACAGAGTCTCACTTTATTGCCCAGGCTAGAGTGAGTGCCGTGGTGTCAGCCTAGCTCACAGCAACCTCAACCTCCTGGGCTCAAGCAATCCTGCTGCCTCAGCCTCCCAAGTAGCTGGGACTACAGGCATGCGCCACCATGCCCGGCTAATTTTTTTCTATATATATTAGTTGGCCAATTAATTTCTTTCTATTTATAGTAGAGATGGGGTCTCGCTCTTGCTCAGGCTGGTCTTGAACTCCTGAGCTCAAATGATCCGCTCACCTCGGCCTCCCAGAGAGCTAGGATTACAGGCTTGAGCCACCGAGCCCGGCCGCTCAGGCTGGTTTTGAACTCCTGACCTTGAGCGATCCTCCTGCCTCGGCCTCCCAGAATGCTAGGATTACAGGCCTGAGCCACTGCGCCTGGCCTTAGCCTTACTTATTAATTTCATTTCTGCTTCATGGAGATATGTAGAGCTTGTTTTTATAAGGGCGGCTAAGTTTTTAGATTTTTGTTTTCTTTTTCATCAATCATCTAATGATTGCACAGTTTGGAGTGGCTTTACATGGACTTAAAAATGACATCCTAACCAAGATTCTTATTTTGGTCTAATTTTAATCAGTGGACTACTAATGAAATTACCCTCATTTTTTTTCTATAAAATAGACCAACTGTTATCAAACAGTAAAATGTAAGTCGTGTTCTTACCTGCTCCAAGAGAAAATTATGTACATCTTCTCCTTCTGGTAAAAAGTCCTTCCAGCTGAGGTCAGCCTCCCTCCATAATGACCCCACTTTCTTATGGCTCTAAAATAGAGATAAGTCCAATTCATTTACTTTCATGTTGGAAGAAGGAAAAAATAAAGGCTTGAAGTCAAGAGTACAGAACTCTAAAAACTATAAAATCAAAACTTTCCCTTGGTGCATGAAGTTAACCACTTAGGACTCTTGACTTTCAAACTGAGATTTCTGAATATATATAAATGTAATGGTGACTAACTGAAGTACAGCTACTTAAGGTCAAATAATTTATTTACCCAGTGACCAATCTGGGGAACTACAAACTGATATTTGGGATTTATGAATATAAATACCAAAAAAAGTATAATACATAGCATTTATAAATTCAACACTGTCTCTTTTCCTAGAAAGCTGTGTGTGTATCTGCTTTTAAGGCCATTCAATGAGCCTCACTGGAATCCTGGAATCTCTCTTCATAGATCCCAATTATGTGGCCTGATAAAAGAACGGTTAAGGCAATTGTTGCTTAAGAAACAGAAATGAGAAGCATTTCAGGAGCAAGAAACACAAGGTTGAGCCCAAAGGAAACAATAACAAAGAGCTGTTGTCAGCTGTAAAAACAAGAAGAGGTACATATCCACTGCCTGAAGAAAGTCACAGTGATAAAGAAAAACACCAGGCTTTGAGGTTACAGCTACCTTCCCGGAGGCATGTATTAATTATGTCATAAAGTAACTTGTCTAAAGTTGTAGCTGATAATTTGGTATAACCAGAATCTGAATTTGGGCATATGGTTCCAGAGCTTATGCTCTATGAAAATTTGGATTTATTTATAAGTGGGAATTTGCTTTGTTTCTAGAAATAAAAGTTATTAAGAAGTTGAGTTTTAAATAAGGACTAAAGTCAAGTAGGTAGGCATGGAGAGAATTATGGACATAAAAACTAGGGTTCAGTACAAATTTTAGTGCCATTAAACAAAGAGTATTATTAACAAATAATAATCAACTAGAATTAGAAACCAGGATATTTAGTGCATTTATCTATGAATAACTATTACACAAATGGGATGCAGAAGGATTTCTATAGGTTCGGAGGGATAACGTCTATAAAACATGGAAATCTATCAGCCCAGTATTTTGGCTCAGGTTAAATCAGAAATCATTCCAGAATCTTCATTTTTGAGTTTTGTTTAGACATTGCTCATCCTAGACATTTCATTCCCTTTAAGATGCCACAATATGTGCTCTAACCTCTTAGACTTCTAATAGAGCACTTCCATACTCTTTTGATATTACTGGATTAAATTTATCTGTCTCCCTCTCTAGTCTATAAATTCACTAAAGGCTTAGTCATTTTTGTAGACTGAGATCCTAGCATAGAGCTTTACTGAGAATGACTGTGCAGTAAATATTATTAAGCTAAAATAAATTTAACTTCAGAAATTCACCATCCTGCAGAATTGTTTTACCACCTACTTTTAATCAGATTATCAGCCTATAATCTAAAAATAACAACATTAATCATTTTATGAATACTATCTTTCTCTGAAAGCAAAGTAGTTTTCATTGAATCCATTAAAAAGTATAAATAGTATAGCCATTTTGTTTCAAGAGAAAACAAAATTATCAACCACAAATAAAACATATCTTGAGATTCTTTAGAATTATTCCAAACTACTGGAGATTAGACAATTCTTTCCCAAGATTAGTATACAGAAGGACAAATACAACTCAGAAAGAAACTAGTTTGAGGTAGAGACCTCTCTCTTTTTTCAAAGAATAAAAGAAAATATAACTACTTGCACAGAGACCTAAGCTATTCAGACAATCCAAGATCAAAATTACTGCCCTCCCTAATATGCTGTTGAGACTGAGATTCAGTTTAACACTCACCATTTGTTTGCATAGAAGGTGCAATATTTCAGAAAGCAAGATCCCAGCTCTTCCAACAGGAAGCAAAGGTTTGCTAAATTCTCTGTAAAAAACAGGAGCAATGATTAAGTATCTCTGAACAAATTCTCCATTCTAGAACAGGAAAACAATGTGTGCCAAAAAAGATACTGTGAAACCTAAATATACTGGCCAAGCCAAAGCTCCAGGACATGTCATATGTATGACACAGAAAGGGACCAATTTTTTCATAGTCCAAATCAGTATTTTCCAAACTGTTTTCTACAGGATATCAATAATATCAATAATTCCTCAAAAAGGATTCTATGATCAATTAAGTGAGGCAATGCTGAATTAAACAAAGCTAGTTTTAACTTATTGTTTTGTTTTGCTAGAGGATTTTCATAATCTTTAATGTGCTATAATATGCTTTGTGAATCTCAAAAAAATGGACTTCATAATATGCAGAGTTTGAAGAGATAAACAATTTTGAGGAAATACTAGTGTTTTGAAGAATAGAGTTTGGGAACTACCGGTCTATACAAAGTAGCATCAATTCCCCACTCACATCCAAATCTAGGAATGCTTGAGATTTCAGTTCCTTTTACTATAAACTTAAGCATACATTTTACAGGTACTGCAGTCTTGACAGGCTACAATGAAAAAATGTAACTTCTTATAGCATTGTAGTAATGATAGTTACAAAAGCCAGATAAATATTAAGCTTCTAGAAGCAATCATCTTCCAGTTGCATGATTCTGGAGCCATATCTACAATCACTGCTGCACTCACCAGATCACAAGGGCTATCATGTACCCAACAGGTCTCCAGTACAAATCTAGTATAATGTAACACTTTTACACTAAGATTAGAGTCTTAAAGAGTCATAGACAGCATCTAAGAGTCTCCAAAGGCAAAACAGGACAGCATTATGCTAGAAAGCCAGCTGATTAATACTGTGTCAGTTTATCTTGATATACCTCAAAAGAAACAAGCGTAACTTACATGGTAAGTTCTCTCATGGTGAGTCCACCTTCTTTTAACATGGGGGTCACCAGTTCAGCAAGGTACAACCAAATATGGGGAATATCGATGGCCATGTCATCTGCCAATTCCAAAGTTTCTGAAAAACTGAAAAAGAACAGGAAAAAAATTCACATGCAAATGTAATTGAAAAGGTAAGATTAAATAGAGAGACCAAAAATCAGTCAACAAATATATATTAATCACCTGTCATGTTCGGTACTAGTCAAGGCATAAATTGACTGGTAAACAAGTTACCATTCTCAAAGAGCTTATATTAGCATGGGGTGGGGGTGGGGAGAAAGAATAGAACGCACAAAAACATACTTGCAGACAAGGCTAATAATACTCTGAAGAACATGAACTATAGTACCAGAGGGAGGTCAGAAAATACCTCAGCATGGAAGTGACTTTTGAAAGAATTAAATGATGAAAAGGAGACAGTCTGTAAAGTTCTAGGATAGCTATCCCATTTAATCCCACACTATGGAGTCTACCACAGTTGAATATCATATCCTCTGAGTCCATCAGAAGCACTTAACACAGACGAGACACAAATAGAAAAAAAGACAAAAATCCTTGGTCTTAAGGACCTTACAATGGGGGAAAAAAAATGGATGGATATAAAAAAGTATGACAACATTACTAATACTATCATTATTACATGTCATAAACTGTTGAACCTCTAAAGAAAAGCTAATGGTTTCAGGCTTTTGTGTTATGAAACATAAATATTTCTTGATATAAAGTAAAAATAAATGGGAATTAAATATAAAACTTAGGAAAGTCAAATATAAAATACTAGCAGAGTCATATTTAGGCTGAAAATCTTGGCTATTCTTAGAAGTATAAATAAACAATTCAAAACTTTGTGAATTATTCCATATATACTAAAAATTACAAAAATAGAAGTGAATTTAACTATTGCAGACACACGCATAATTGTAAGACATAAGGAATTATAAGTCATAAGGAATAGATGAAGGGGCTAAGAGCAGGATGTATCTGTATTCATATCCTTTTCATATCTCTGTATCTATAAAATGTGTGCTTTTCTACTGTAGTTCTAAGATTCTAGTCAGAGTATGCCACTGTTTTTACCCACCTCAGAGGCCTACATGTCATTAAAATTTTCTTTTCTTTTTTTCTTTTGAGACAGAGTCTCGCTTTGTTGTCCAGGCTAGAGTGAGTGCCGTGGTGTCAGCCTAGCTCACAGCAACCTTAATCTCCCGGGCTCAAGCAATCCTACTGCCTCAGCTTCCTGAGTAGCTGGGACTACAGGCATGCGCCACCATGCCCGGCTGATTTTTTCTATATATATTAGTTGGCCAATTAATTTCTTTCTATTTATAGTAGAGACGGGGTCTCACTCTTGCTCAGCCTGGTTTTGAACTCCTGACCTTGAGCAATCTGCCCGCCTCGGCCTCCTAGAGTGCTAGGATTACAGGCATGAGTCATCGCGCCCAGCCAAAATTTTCACTTAAAAAAGAGCTGCTACTATAAAAGGCAGGGTCACCTTTCTGAAGCTGCCATTTCAAAACAGTTTAAAGCTCAGCCACATTTTCTAACTCTGGGTTTCATAAATCCTTAATGCCAACTGACCTCACAGCTTGTAATTATTTGACATCTATTTGTAGATGTAACAGACACTTGACTGTTCTCTCATTATGTGCATACTTTCAGCTTAGTTAATGTGCCACTTATGGAACATAATTTGGCTGGACTCCAAGATTTCTGGGTTAATCACTCGATCCTGCCAATATATGTTCTGTGGGTTAGCTAAGCTTTAAATGAGCCCAAGGAACAACTGCAACCATGCCGGTCTTTCAGCAGTATATCTGCTGTTATTTTCATTTCATATTACAACTAAAATATACTGATATTCTTGCCTTGGTTTTTCACTTCTTGGTCAGTCAGTTCATGGTAGTTAATATCATACTTAACAGTGGAGAGTTGAAGGATTTTCCTCTAAGATCAGGTAAAAGAAAAGAATGTCCACTCTTACCACTTCTTTTTAACAAAGTACTGATAGTCCTATCCAGAACAATTAGGGAGGAGAAATAAATAAAAGGCATCTTAAATGGAAAGGAAGAAATATAACTGTCTCTATTTGCTGATGACATGATTTTATAGGTAGAAAACCCTGAAGAGTCCACCAAAAAGTTGTTAGAACTGATAAATTAGTTCAGTAAAGTTGTAGGATACAAGAATCAACATACAAATATCAGTAGCATTTCTAAGGAAACCCCTCATCTGCAAGAGCCTGGATGATCTTGGAGGGCATTGTGCTAAGTGAAATAAGCCAGGCACAGAAAGTCATATACCTCATGATCTCATTTACAACAGAAACAAAAAATAAAATACTTAGGTATAAATCTAACCAAGGTGGTGAAAGATCTGCATACTGAAGACTATAAAACAGTGATGAAAGAGAATGAAGAAAACACAAATAAATTGAAAGATATCCTGTGTTCACAAACTGGAAGAATACTGTTAAAATCTTCATACTACTCAGTTAACTACAAGTTCAATGCAATCTTTATCAAAATTCCAATGTCATTTTTCACAGAAATAGAAAAAACAACCCTTAAATTCACATGGAACCACAAAAGATCCCGAATAGCCAAAATAATATTGGCAAAAAGAACAAAGCTGGAAGCATCACAATCTCTGATTTCAAAATATAAAAGCAACTGTAATCAAAACAACATGGTACTGAGACAGTATAGGGACAGGACTAGAGCCTCACTTCTGACCAAGGGAGGAAACATGGGGCACCATGATTCAGCCTAATTCTGTAGAAGAGCAAAAACCAAATGACCTCCTAATCACTGCAATTCAGCTCATACCCATGTAAGGAAGGGGCCAAATTATCTCTCTCTCTCTCTCTCTCTCTCTCTTTTTTTTGAGACAGAGTCTCACTTTGTTGTCCAGGCTAGAGTGAGTGTCATGGCATCAGCCTACCTCACAGCAACCTCAATCTCCTGGGCTCAAGTGATCCTACTGCCTCAGCCTCCCGAGTAGCTCACATGCCTGGCTAGTTTTTTGTATATATACATTTTTAAGTTGGTCAATTAATTTCTTTCTACTTTTAGTAGAGATGGGGTCTCACTCAGGCTGGTTTCGAACTCCTGACCTTGAGCAATCCTCCCACCCCAGCCTCCCAGAGTGCTAGGATTACAGGCGTGAGCCACCACGCCTGGTCCCAAATTGTCTCTTCAGTAACATCTTCAAGGGCCACTGAAGAAAGAAGCTGACACCAGCAGATAAGGAACCTGGTTGCAAGGAAACCAGACCTATCCAGATCTAACCACCTCAAGCCAGAAAGAGATCCATACTGACCTCACTCTGACTTTTCCCTCATTATCATCTCATTTTAATGCTAAAAATCACACCCAGAGGTGGAGACTTAAAATGCTAATGATATATATAATGCTTACAGAAGCCTGACCCCCAAGTGCATAGCTACCAACAGAACTCTGCCTCTACATGTGATGACGTCAAAACTGACACCCACTTTCCTCTTTACAACCCCATAAAAGTTCCCCAGCCATTATGTTTGGAGAGTCAGTCTGGTTGCCCCCTTAACTAGCACTGTCTCCCTTTTTGTTAGAACGAAAAGCCCTGGTAAAAGCCTTGCTTGCCTAAATCTAGTGCCAATTTCTACTGACTTGGGGACCAAGAACCCAAAGTCCAGTATCAGTACTATCATAAAAACTGACACATCAACCCCTGGAACATGATAGAAAGCCCAGAAATAAATCCATGCATTTACAGTCAATTGATTTTCAACGAAGGTGCCAAGAACACACAATGGTGAAAGGATAGTCTCTTTAACAAATGGTGTTGGAAAAACTGGTTATCCACATGCATAAGAATGAAACTGGATCCTTACCTCATACCACATATAAAAAATCAACTCAAAATGGATTAAAGTCCTAATTATAAGACCTGAAACTATAAAACTACTAGAAGAAAACACAGGGAAAAGCTCTATGACTTAGGTGTGAGAAACAATTTTTTGGATATGACTCGAAAAGCACAGACAATAAAAGCAAAAATAGACAAATGGGATTACACTGCAAAGGAAACAACTAATAACATAAAGAGACAACCCCCAGAATGGGAGAAAATTATCTGTAAATCATACTTCTGATAAGGCGTTAATATCCAAAATATACAAGGAACTCAAACAACTCAACAGCAAGAAAACAACCTGATTAACAAATGGGAAAAGGACCTGAACAGACATTTCTCAAAAGAAAACATACCAATGGCCAACAGGTACATGAAAAAAGAGTGCTCAGAATTACTAATAGAGAAATGCACATTAAAACCACAATGAGATATTACCTCATACCTGTTAGAATGACTTTTATTATTAATAAAATGATGAAAGATAACAGGGGTTGGTGAGGAAGCAGTGAAAACAGAACTCTTGTAACATTATTGGTAGGAAGTAAATTAGTACAGCAATTATGAAAAATGGTATGGGGTTTCTCAAAAAACTAAAAATAGAACTACCATATGATCCAACAATTCCACTTCTAGTTACACATCCAAAGGAATTGAAACCAATATGTAAAAGGTATATTTGCAGTCCCATCATCATTGCAGCATTATTCACAATAGTCAAGTTATAAAATCAATCTAAGTGTCCACCAACAAATGAATGGATAAAGGAAATGTGGTATATATACACAATGGACTACTACCTATTCAGCCTTCAAAATGAAGAAAGCTGTCCATCTGTAAAAACACAGATAAACCTGGAGGGAATTATGGTAAGTGAAATAAGCCAGGCACAGAAAGTCAAATACCTCATGATCTTACTTATATGTAGAATCTAAGAAGGCTGAACTCATAAAAATAGAGACTAGAAATGACAGTTACCAGAGCTGGGTGTGGGTGGGCAAGGAGGAACTGGGGAGTTGCTGGTCAAACGGTATAAATTTTCAGATAGGAGGAATACGTTTTGAGATTTATTACATAGCAGGATGACTACAGTCAATAATAATGTGTATTTCAAAGTAAAAGTAAATTTCAAATGTCTCACTACAAAAAATAAGTGAGGTGATTATTTATAATAATCACATAGTGATCAGCCTAATTTATTCATTCCATATTGTATACATGTGTCAAAACATCACACTATACACCATAATGTATATCATTATGATTTGTCAATTAAATGTTAAAAAAAGAAAATGGTATTGTCAACAGAATCTTTTTCAATTTTTATTATGATTACTTAATAAAAATATAAATCTTGCTATACATAAACAAGGAAGAGATGGTAAAGACATCAAAAAAAAATCAGATGAGTCAAGTATTATTATGACTGATATAAGATAATCTAACTACAGGTTACAAGAAGATATACATAAAATGTTGAAAAGCCAGTATCATCTTCACAGGATTATCACAAAAAAAAGAATAAACTAGATCTTACCTGTGTGAACAAATAAGAGTCTTCACTGTTAATTAGTATTGTATTTCGGCAATTAAGCATTTGAAACTAGTATCCATGTCTTTTACCAAGGTAGAATTGCCATAAGTGGTAATAAAAGTTACAGGAAAGTAGTCAAGGAGGAGATAAGAATTTCCTCTCCAACAATTATCTCTCAAAGTGAAATACTATTGTATCTAGCTTCCTGTAGAGCGCATATTTTGTGTCTACTGTCAACTTCAACTTTTCAGTTGTTTATTACACTTTCAAAAGCATTCCAATTCTGTGGCTGTTAATAAACTGCACTCATCTACTGGACAGTTTTTAAAAGAAGTTTCTCAAATCATGACATAAGATGACTGTATCAAAACTGTTTGAAATGCATGTACCTATACAATAATACTTCTAACCTACTACCTAATTTATGTCATAAAGTATTTAGATTCAAGTCCTGGAAATTTCAAGAGGATCGCTTGATCTTGTCTTTGTGGAAGTATGTTTTACATGAAGCAACTATTATGCTCACAGCTGATACAACATTTCGTAGGAAAAATTTTAAAGGACCTAAGCTTTATTTATAAAGCCTATTTCAAACCTGCCTACTTTATTGCTTGGTAGCAGTGGTATCCTGAAGGGAACTGTAAGGAGAATGGCTGGCTTATCAGGGGCCACTATACCTGGAGGCCTTCTGCTTTCTATGCTTTCCGGGGCCATCACAGGCTTAGGGAGCCAGGAAGAAACTGCTTCCCTGACTGCTCAGAAGTTGTATCTAAGCAGCAGCATCATCCAAGGAAGCTGATCTCAGATGTTCCTCCACAATACCATGGAAGGACAGAGATCTTTGGAGCTTGAGCATAAAAAACCAAAAGACTTAGGGCATTTCCATGGCTCCAGTGAAATCGCTGGATCCTCTCTGTAGATTATGAACCACTTATAACTAACGCTTTAGAAGGGATTGTGAAATTCCCATCTACTTGCAAGAAGGCTCTTGGTGGATGACAAGATGGGGCTACCTCTATGCTTCTATCTTAGAAAAAGCTGGACACTAAATTGTCAGTCCTCTCTACTTAGAAAGGAAAAGTACAATTTTTTTTTTTAAGTTTTTTTTTTTTTTGAGACAGAGTCTCACTTTGTTGCCCAGGCTAGAGTGAGTGCCATGGCGTCAGCCTAGCTCACAGCAACCTCAAACTCCTGGGCTCAAGCAATCCTCCTGCCTCAGCCTCCCGAGTAGCTGGGACTACAGGCATGCGCCACCATGCCCGGCTAATTTTTTCTATATATATTTGTTGGCCAATTAATTTCTTTCTATTTATAGTAGAGACGGGGTCTCGCTCTTTCTCAGGGTGGTTTCGAACCCCTGACCTTGAGCAATCCGCCCGCCTTGGCCTCCCAGAGTGCTAGGATTACAGGCGTGAGCCACCACGCCCGGCCTCTTTTCTATTTATAGTAGAGATGGGGTCTCGCTCTTGCTCAGGCTGGTCTCGAACTCCTGAGCTCAAATGATCTGCCTGCCTCGGCCTCCCAGAGAGCTAGGATTACAGGCGTGAGCCACCGTGCCCGGCTGGAAAAGTACAATTTTTACAGGTTTTGGTCTAAGGATGGTTTGTGTGTAACTAAATATTAAAATCTAGGCCTGGAGCCACTGCATTGTGTCTAGCTATAGAAGGAAGCAGGGATGGAGAAAGATGAAGTTAATTGCTGAGATGCAGAAGTATCAATCTCATTTTCTATCTAAATATGGGTCACAGTGTTGTAGTTACTGACAGCAACAGCAATACCATTACCACCAATGAAAGTGTAGCCACCATGTACGGATATGACACTTTTTCTTCAAGGGATCCTATAAAAGGAAATGCAAATGTCTGAGATATCCTAGAAACCAAGCTAGTCTCTCATAAGTTCAATTATAGTCAAAAAAGGTAAACCACACTTCCTGGGAGCTTTCTACATATAAATCAACTCTTAAAAAAAAACTGTCCGGGGCCCTGCGCGGTGGCTCACACCTGTAATCCTAGCTCTCCGGGAGGCCAAGGCGGGCGGATCATTTGAGCTCAGGAGTTCGAGACCAGCCTGAGCAAGAGCGAGACCCCGTCTCTACTATAAATAGAAAGAAATTAATTGGCCAACTAATATATATAGAAAAAAATCAGCCGGGCATGGTGGCACATGCCTGTAGTCCCAGCTACTTGGGAGGCTGAGGCAGAAGGATTGCTTGAGCCCAGGAGTTTGAGGTTGCTGTGAGCTAGGCTGACGCCACGGCACTCACTCTAGCCTGGGCAATAAAGTGAGACTCTGTCTCAAAAAAAAAAAAAAAAAAAAAACTGCCCGGGCTAGAGTACAATAGAGTCATCACAGCTCACTATAACCTCAAACTCCTCAGCTCAAGTGATCTTCCTGCATCAGCCTCCCAAACTGTTGGGATTACCCGCATGAGCCACTGCACCTGACCTGAATCAACTTCTGAAATATAGTCTGAAGAGATAGAAAATGGTAAATAATTCAGCATTATGATTCCCAGAATTCTCTGGGGAAAATATTATATTAATAATAATGTCTGGGTAATAAGTAAATATTTATAAATTGATATAATAATCACCCTAACTATAGTTTCTAGGGGCTTGAAAGTGTAGTTTCAAGTTGGCTAGGAGCAGACTTCAGTTTGACTGTCAGAGTACACATACCTTCCTTTGCTCTTACTATAGGCACTGGCTGATTACTTGAGTGAACCACAGATTTCTCTTTAAAACTGGGAAATTATCCTGGGTACTTAAAGGCAAACTACAACAGCAACTTTTGCCAAAATTTCTTACTAATTTAACTGGAGAAAAATAATAAGCAGTACAAAATTCTTACTATCATTTGACTTTAACAATAATGGTATGACAGGTGAGTATGAGATGACAAACATGAATCTCATGTTGAGACCTGTATATTCCCTTAGACAGCGGGAATCTGTCACTGTGGGGTGTGAGTCTATGGTTACATTTGGTTACAACATGGCTCCTAAAACAAAATTTTTTGCCATATGCAATTTTCATCTTAAACATTGGTTATACAACCTATGCCTTGGTAAGATATTGTGACTATTCCACAAGGAACCTGATCCATGCACTTTCTTTTTTTTTGAGACAGAGTCTCACTTTGTTGCCCAGGCTAAAGTGAGTGCCATGGCGTCAGCCTAGCTTACAGCAACCTCAAATTCCTGGGCTCAAGCAATACTGCTGCCTCAGCCTCCTGAGTAGCTGGGACTACAGGTATGTACTGCCATGCCCGGCTAATTTTTTCTATATATATTAGTTGGCCAATTAATTTCTTTCTATTTATAGTAGAGATGGGGTCCCACTCTTGCTCAGGCTGGTTTTGAACTCCTGACCTCGAGCAATCCGCCCACCTCAGCCTTCCAGAGTGCTAGGATTATAGGCGTGAGCCACTGCGCCCAGCCCATGCACTTTCAATGATGGTGTATCACAAATATACCAGAACCTGATCAAATGAGGATATACCACCAATGATAGGCAGACCTCATTAAACCAGCCATTGACAAGATAAAATGAAACCAACCTGAAAACAGATCAAAGCATTAAGAATGCGAAGTAACATATCCTTCCATGGGGGCTAGAGTTGACAGACAAGCACTTCCTGACCAAGAACCATGGTTTATTGAAAGTATACGCTTTATGTTTAAGTCAATTTCCAACATTTTTCTCCCAAAGAAAAGTTGTTTTCCTCAAAGAACATGCAGGGATTTAAATGTAAATGGGCTGGTGAAGGCTTCAGAGTTTCCCTGAAGCTAAGGAGTTTTTGCTACCTTAGTTACATCATGATACGGGTCTAACAATAATATTTAGAAAACAAAAACATAGCCATTATGCCACAGCACAATATATGAAATGCCATCATATCAATATTCAATATATTATGAATATATTATATCAAAATATTATATTACAGTGGACATGGAAAAAGCTAAATACTTTAAAAGGTAATTACTTTAAAGGTTAACTAGTACTCAAGAACCTAGTAACTGAATACCACTCTTGGGGATGATACCAACCCTTTGAAAAAGTCCTGTTTGCTCAGTTTCTCTGACTGCACCAGCTGATACAGCAGTTGGCCCATGTGATCCCTGGTGATCTGGCTCCTTTCCAGGGTGGACTCCACTCCCACTCTCACGAAAATGTGTAGCAGGCTCTGGGCATTCAGCTCTTCCACACACTGCATGGCTTCCTGTTCAAACAGCAAATAAAGGCTTACTCCAAAATTTGGATAGTGTTACCAGAGTGTTAAAACCTTTTACTTATGGCGGGATGCGGTGGCTCACACCTGTAATCCTAGCACTCTGAGAGGCTGAGGCGGACGGATTGCTCGAGGTCAGGAGTTCGAAACCAGCCTGAGCAAGAGCAAGACCCCGTCTCTACTATAAATACAAAGAAATTAATTGCCCAACTAAAATATATATAGAAAAAATTAGCCGGGCATGGTGGCACATGCCTGTAGTCCCAGCTACTCGGGAGGCTGAGGCAGCAGGATTGCTTGAGCCCAGGAGTTTGAGGTTGCTGTGAGCTAGGCTGACACCATGGCACTCACTCTAGCCTGGGCAACAAAACAAAGCGAGACTCTGTCTCAAAAACAAAAACAAAAAAAACCTTTTACTTATAACAAAGTCAGTAGAAAACTCCATGAATAAGACAGTTTTCATATTTGTTTGGTTAACATAATATATAGTAAAAAAAAAAATGATGTGTTTTTTATAAGGCTAATATGTTTAAGTTAACAATTATTTTGAAGGCAGTATTTTTTGTTGCCCTGAGTAGAGTGCAGTGGTGTCATAGTTGCTCACTGCAACCTCAGACTCCTGAGCTCAAGTGATCCTCCTGCCTCAGACACTTGAGTAGTTGGACCTACAGGAGTACACCACCACACCCAACTAATTTTTCTGCTTTTAGTAGAGAGAGGGTCTTGCTCTTGCTCAGGCTGGTCTTGAACTACTGAGCTCAAGCCATCCTTCTGCCTCAGCTTCCCAGAGTGCAAGGATAACAGGCATGAGCCACTGTGCCTGGCCAAGTTACCAATTTTATTAAAGATCAAAGGACCAGACTCAAATGTATTTTTCTACAAAATTTTTATCTATTTTATGATCATTTAAAAAACCGAAAATAGTATATATTATAAAATAGAAATTCAAGATCATGATTCAAAGGCCTTAATGTGGCAATAGAAGTTACTCTGTCTGGGTATGTCAGTATTTGTACAACCTTCAATGAAAAAGGGTCTCCCTTCATAGAAAAGCTAAATTTAAGTGATAGAGTTAGGTTAAACATTAAAATTCTTTTGGAAGTTATGTGGTGTGGGGCTTGTTAAGTGGTCCTTTGTGGAGTGATCCAGCTAGGTCTATGGTGTGGAGGGTAAAAGCCTGGCCACTAGGGTCACTGAATCACCAGTAAAGCAGTATACTTCCCTGGTCTCAGCTACTGCTCTGGATTCCAAAATCTTTTGGTTCAATCTCTGAAGGAAGTAGCTCTTAGAAGTGGGAAGATGCAAGTGAGAAGGGAAGTCACCTGACTGTAGAAGGGAGGAAGGTTCATTTAGGTGTCTCACTGCTGTTGCTGTTTCTCTTCCCCACTATTTTATTTAATACCTCCCTCACATTAACTTTTTATCTAAAGATATTTCTTTTTTTTTGAGACAGAGTCTCACTCTGTTGCCCAGGCTAGAGTGCCACGGCATCAGCCTAGATCACAGCAACCTCAAACTCCTGGGCTCAAGCAATCCTTCTGTCTCAGCCTCCCAAGTAGCTGGGACTACATGCATGTACCACCATGCCTGGCTAATTTTTTCTATATATTTTTAGTTGGCCAATTAATTTATTTCTATTTTTATTAGAGACAGGGTCTCACTCTTGCTCAGGTTGGTTTCAAACTCCTGACCTTGAGCGATCTGCCCGCCTTGGCCTTCCAGAGTGCTAGGATAAGGCATGAGTCACTGTACTCAACCTAAAGATATTTCAAATCTACAGAGAAACTAAAAAGCAGTACAATTTGAGCTTCAAGTCGGGGTAAAAAAGAAAAAAAAAAGTAGTATAATGCACAAGTATATATTTCATATCTTCACTTTTAGATTCATAGTTTTCTTTCTCTAAATGTCCAAATTTAATATTGATACAATAATGTCAATAAAAATATTATTTGATATATAATACATATTCAAATTTCCACAGTTGTCTCTAAATGTCCAATATAGTGTTTATTGTTGTTGAGTTCAATTGAGAACCTGACTTTACATGTCCTGATGTCATTTAAACTCCTTTAAAATAGTCCTATTTTTCTTTTTTTTTGGTCTTTTCATAACATTGTCATTTTAAAAACAGGTCAGTTGTCATGTAAAATTATTTCTTAAATATATTTTTAATCAATCAATCCCTTTCTATTTATTTCTAGCCACATCTGCATGTCACACACATTCTTAGTCTGCTAAATAAATTACCACTCATCTTTCTAACATCCAACTTCCAGAATGTTGCTGCTGTCTAATTTCTGGGCTCTTTATCTTTGTGGGGTGTTACCTCTTTTTAAGGGCCATTAATATCATTATAATGCCTTTTCAGTAGGGAATGTAAATGAATATGCAAGTATTCAATCCTCAACATTTAACTTAAAGTGAGTGTCTTCTAATGGGAATTCATTCACTGTGTCTGCACAAGAGGTCAACATCCTGTATTATGGTACTTCTGTCATAGCAGTTCATAATCCCCTTGCCCTTCCACGTGATTTCCTCATGGTTTGCTTCTTCTTGTCTTTGAGCTCTCAGTTGAAAGGACACCTCCTGTTGTCTTTTCTGACTGCCGTATCATATCAATTAATTTTAATTTTGTGCACTAAAACATTATTTTGCTTTTTGTAGCTGTTGTTTGTTACCTATTTAAGGGCCAGAGTCGTCTGTATCTCCCCACTAGAATGTAAGCTCCATAAAACCAGACTATGTTATTCATCACAAATATTATGGTATACTGAGGCAGTAACCTCTAAAATGTGGCTGGCATATTTCAGGTATTCAATAAATATATTACACAGAGGCTAAAACATACATGGTGAAGTCAGAGGTATGTTTGAATCCTGGCTCTGCCACTCACTGAGTTTAAGAGTGTAACAATCTCTCAGGCTTCACTTCCCATCACAGGGTTTGCTATGAGGAATATATATATAAAAATATATAAAAGCATTTGGCACATTGCCAAGCACAAAATAAGAGTTCGATAAATATTAATTTGTATTACAGTTAGTAACAATAGCACCTACTAAGATAATGTTAGGAAAAAAACTCTTCCTTAGGAGGAGCTCTGTAAGTTTTTAGCCTGAACAGCACCTAACACAGACACACAGTAAGCTCTCAATAAATGTCCAACATTATTACCCAGTTCTTTTCATCACTCTGCAGGCAAAGCTACCTTGTCCACTGCACAGTAAAATTCTAAAGTCTTAATGACCTTGCCCCTTCCACACTGCAGGCCTGGGCTATGGCTCACAATTGTACAAAGAGTCTTCCTATTGCACTTAGGTGCTATTAAAGTCTTTTTCTCCCTACACTTTCAGTTTATCAGAGGGTCATATTAGTCCCTTTCAAAGGGTTTGTCACTCACTGACTTTATACATCTTTCAAATTATGTCTGCAGCCAATATTCACTTCTTTCCTCCTTATTGTCTCTGCTTTTCACCTTTCTTAGCCTTTTAATTTTCATGTAATTCTTAACATTTCCTTACTTCCTTGCAAGAAAAAATGCTCTGCTGCCAGTTTACAAGAATACTCCTCATTTTCCAGGAAGCTGACTAATGAATCATAGTACATTAGGTATCTTCATTGGCTCTTTCCAGTTAACGTTCATTTATTTTGCTACATTTCTAAGCGTTTCTGGAAAGCACTCCTCTCTATTTCAATCATCAATAACTTCCTACTACTTTTTTTTTTCTTTTGAGACAGAGTCTTGCTGTGTTGCCTGGGCTAGAGTGCTGTGGCATCAGCTTAGCTCACAGTAACCTCAAATTTCTGGGCTTGAGTGATCCTCCTGCCTCAGCCTCCCTAGTAACAGACTACAGGCATGCGCCACCATATCTGGCTAATTTTTTCTATTTTTAGTTGCCAAGCTAATTTCTTTCTATTTTTAGTAGAGACAGGGTCTCACTCTTACTCAGGCTGGTCTTGAACTCCTGAGCTCAAGCGATCCTCCTGCCTCCCAGAATGCTAGGATTACAGGCATGAGCCACCGTGCCTGGCCAACTTCCTACTACTTTTAAATTTTGGACAATTGCAGAGCCACAGGGTTTTAGAAGGGTGGGCTATAAATAAGCCAGGTGATTTTTATGTACGGAAAGTAGACAGTAACTAGAATGTCAAGAAAGCAAGTAATCTTAAAATAATTTTTTTTTTTTTTTGACACAGACTCTCACTCTGTCAGCCTGGCTACAGTGCAGTGATATCATCATAACTCACTGCAAACTGAAACTCCCGGGTTCAAATGAACCTTCCACCTCAGTCTCCTGAATAGCAGGGACTACAGGCACATGCCGCCATACCCGGCTAATTTTTCTATTTTTTGTATAGACGAGGTCTCACTCTTGCTCAGGGTGCTTTTTTCTTGGTTTTTGTTTTTTTTTCTTTTTAGAGACAGGGTCACACTCTGTTGCCCAGGCTGGAGTGCAGTGGTGTAATCATAGCTCACTGTAACGTATGAACTCCTGAGCTCAAGTGATCCTCCTGCCTCAGCCTCCCAAGCAGCTAGTACTACAGGCATGTACCACCATGCTTGGATAATTTTTAAATTTTTTTTCTGTAGAGATGGGGTCTTGCTAGGTTGCTCAGTCTGGTGTCAAACTCCTGGCCTCAAACAATCCTCTTGCCTTGGCTTTCCTAAGCGCTGGGATTACTGGTGTGAGCCACTGCACCCAGACTGAAAGAACTTTTAATAATATAATGCCAAAGCAAAAGTAGTAAATATATCTGACAAATATTTTGATAAGACAGTTTTAGCAGATAAACCTTTTCTAACCTCAGATAAATAGATCCCATTATATGATCTTTCCTAATACCCTATAGGTCTACTAGCATTTATTGTAACTACAA
This sequence comes from Mirza zaza, assembly GCA_008750895.1. NCBI lineage: Eukaryota > Metazoa > Chordata > Mammalia > Primates > Cheirogaleidae > Mirza > Mirza zaza. The sequence goes on from VSMD01065090.1 coordinate 18,207, forward strand.
TTTAAATAACTGTGGAGTTATCTGTTTACTCTCTGTTTCTGCCATTTGACCGTAGGGCTCATGAAGTCAGGTAGCATGTCTATGCTTTTTACTACCATGTTAATTTAACATGAAGATGAAGGAGAATGGAAGGGCTTAAAAAGGGCAAATTCAAAGCCATGTCTTAAAATGTTTGACTTAGGCTGTCTGACCCTGGCACATTGCTTATTCCTTTGTGTCTCCATTTTTCATTGATGAAATAAAGAAAAAGTAATGCTGGGCATACAGCAAGGTTAATACGAGAATGACAATAAAAAGAACCCTGACAGGTATATTTAGAGTGCCAGGAATGCCTCATGATGGTAATGTGTTGTTTGTGTTCATTAATATCAAAGTCAATTTGGTTTTCCCTTAGTGGGGATGGACTGGTACCCATTCTCTCTTCCCACCCCTTGATATTGTGAACTACAGTATCAATTTAAAAGAGAGTACTTGGCAGAAATGCACCAGATTTAAGCAAACAGAATTGTGTAAGACTCTGATTACTCAATCTAAGTCTGACCAGTTCACCATGACACTTGATTTAAATCAGAACCAAGTAATTACATTTATCTGTCACAGGGTTTTCTATGTTATTGTTGCTTTCTTTTCTTCTTCTTTTTAAAAATCTCATTTACCTTAAAATCATTAATGTGTAGAAATTCATCAATAATAGATTTGGACTTCTTCTCCATCTCCTCTTCTGATAATGCAGGCTTGTCAGGGGTTGACCCAGCTGAAATTTCTGGTTTCACTACTAGTGAGATTAAAAACAAAAGTGGAAAAGTAAAAATAAAAATTACTGTTAAAATGGTGGGATGACTGACAATATTTATGTGCTTTTACATTGTTTTTTTAAGAAAAGGCATTTAATAGATAAAAGTTTGACAAAACGGAACACTTCAAAGGAGAAAACAGAAAACTTTTAGTTTAGAATAGCTATGCTCTAAGTAACTTCATAATCTACAACACTTAACAAGATTTAGGGACATGATACACTTTTCTAATTAGAGCTTTTTTGTTCCTTTTTGTACTTTGACTGTTCCCCACTGCTTAGACAATGAAGAACACATGTGGCTTTCACGATCCTACACAGGTCAGGGCCTGGTTTACCACTGAGCTGAGCAACGCTGGCTTTGGGCAGCTGCTTGAACATAGTAGGTTATTAAGCATGAAATGTCAGATTTTCCTTAAGTACTGAGTTTGACAACTGATATCTCTGATATTTCACTTTGACATTTCTTTTTTTTTTTTTTTGAGACAGAGTCTCGCTTTGTTGCCCAGGCTAAAGTGAGTGCCATGCGTCAGCCTAGCTCACAGCAACCTCAAACTCCTGGACTCAAGCAATCCTGCTGCCTCAGCCTCCCGAGTAGCTGGGACTACAGGCATGTGCCACCATGCCTGACTAATTTTTTCTATATATATTAGTTGGCCAATTAATTTATTTCTATTTATAGTAGAGACGGGTTCTCGCTCTTGCTCAGGCTGGTTTCCAACTCCTGACCTCGAGCAATCCACCCGCCTCGGCCTCCCAGAGTGCTAGGATTATAGGTGTGAGCCACCGCGCCCAGCCAACATTTCTTTTTTATGTTTATTGTGAAGGTACATCCTCAGTTTTTCAAATACACATCTTGGCTTGTGATTATCTTGTAAAATTTTTTTATAGCAATTTGTGTGAAACCAAAATTTTTGGTAAAAATTCATGTTATTTTTGAATATGAATTCTGTCATGGAACCAATGCAGTGCAGACGGCTTGCAATATCAATGAAGTGTTTGAGAAAGATGTGGCTAATGAGCATACATCGATGAACAAACATCGATGGTTTGAGAAGTTCCATTCTGGTGATTTTAATCTTGAAAATGAACCCCACATGGGCAACCTGACAACCTGACACCAACGTGGATAATGATGAGCTGAAAGCTGTAGTGGAAGCAAATCCATCACAACCTACGCCTGAAATAGCAGCAAGGTTTGACGTTACTATTCCAACAATACTGGACCATTTGAAACAAACTGGCAAGGTAAAGAAGCTGGATAGATGGATTCCTCGTGAATTAAATGAGCACCAGAAGAGAAATCGTCTTGAAGCTTGCCTTTCTTTGCTGTCATGACATAAAGGCAAACCATTTCTACACCGTAATGTTATGTGTAATGAAAAATGAATTCTTTTTGACAATTGCAAGCATTCAGCACAATGGATGGATAAAAATGGAGTGTTGAAACATAGCCCAAAATTGAATCTTCATCAAAAAAAAAACTAATGGTGTCTGGTGGTCCAGGGCAGGTATTGTCCACTACAGCTTTATGAAACCCAGTCAGCTGATGACAGCAGATGTCTACTGCAGCCAACTGGATGAAATGATGGGGATGCTTGCAATTAAGAAGCTGAGACTGGGCAACAGAGACAGGCCAATTGTCCTGCAAGACAAAGCTTGACCACGTGTTGCACAAACAGTGCTGCTCAAACTACAGAAGCCGTACTTGGAACCTCTTTGTCATCCACAGTATTCACCAGACCTTGCACCAACTGACTACCACTTCTTCCAGGCTTTGGACCACTTTTTGTAAGGAAAAATATTCAATTCTCAACAAGCTGTGGAAAATGTCTTTTGTGATTTTATTGCCACTCACTCTCCAGGCTTCTTCGCTGTGGCATAAACATGCTACAGTTAAATGGCAAAACTGTGTGGATAGTTTAGGTGCATACTTAATGGTGCTGCTTCTTGTTGAGATATAATAAACTATACTTTTGATTTGAAATTGGACATTTCATATTTAATTACCTAATACCATGGCTCCTCCTCCTACAACTTTGCTTAGAGAGCTCCTACTGTCTGGAATGCTCTTTCCCTCTGCTCCATACCCCACCCTCTCTGCAAACCCCTTTCATTCCTCCTGGTCCTTCAGAGGAGTATAGCTGCCCCTCTCACTCCCCTGCCCCAATTCTAGATAGAACCAAATTCCTTCCCTTCTTAGCATTTTTCTCAGTTTGTATCTTTTTCTTTTTTTTTGAGACAGAGTCTTTCTTTGTTGCCCAGGCTAGAGTGAGTGCCCTGGCATCAGCCTAGCTCACAGCAACCTCAAACTCCTGGGCTCAAGCAATCCTACTGCCTCAGCCTCCCAAGTAGCTGGGACTACAGGCATGCACCACCATGCCCGGCTAATTTTTGCTATATATATTAGCTGGCCAATTAATTTCTTTCTATGTATAGTAGAGATGGGGTCTTGCTCTTGCTCAGGCTGGTTTTGAACTCCTGATCTCGAGCAATCCGCCCGCCTTGGCCTCCCAGAGTGCTAGGATTACAGGCGTGAGCCACCATGCACGGCCTCAGTTTGTATCTTTTATGGAATTACTTGATAAAGGTCTTTCTGATCCAGCAGGCTGAAGGCCAAAAACAAGTATAAAAGTGTGTCACACTCACTATGCATTTGATGAATGAACAAATGACCCAGACAATAAACACACATAGGACAACTGTGCTACATTATTCACTACACATAAGATATTTTCATGTCCTATCCTGTTATGTTCTAAAAATACTTAGCACTGATAAGAAAGCCACATATCCCTAAAGCTGTATTATCTGAGATCCATACCAACTGGGAGAAGACATTTCAATTTGCCTCTGAGATCCATTTAGAGATTTTAGTTACGAGAAACAATTATTTATTTATTTTTTCCTTTCATTTCATCATATTATCGGAGTATAAATATTGTTAGGGTTACAGATATTGCCCCTGCCACCCCTTCCCCCCAGCCCCGTGCCAGAACTTCAAGCATGTCCAACCCCCAGGTGGTACACACCGCACCCATTATGTAAGTATACACCCTTCTCCTCCTCCCCCCTCCCACCTGCCCTCCACCAGATAAAAGTTTTTTGTTTTTTTTTGACATTTTGGTTACATTGTATATCTTTGCCTCTCCCTAAAAAGGGTTGGAGGTATGCCCTTCCCCCCCAACAATGCTCGCCACATCCTTAAGATGTAGGTCTCTGCCCCCTGCCCCATCCCTGGAGAACATTACAACCATTTGAGCAGTATAGTTTTAATCAGTCAGTACCAATTTGATGGCGAGTAGATGTGGAGCCCATTTTCCATATCTTGTGTCACCTCACTTTGGATAACGGGCTTAAGCTTAATCCAGGATAGCATAAACAGTGTTAGCTCACTGTCGTTTCTTAGAATTGAGTAATATTCCATTGTGAGCATATACCAAATTTTAATTAACCACTCATGAATTGACGGGCACTTGGGTTTCCATGCCCTTGCAATAGTGAATTGTGCTGCCATAAACATTCGGGTGCACATGTCTTTATAACAGAATGTCTTATGCTCTTTTGGGTAGATGCCTAACAATGCTATTGCTGGGTCAAATGGTATTTCTATTTCTAGCTGTTTGAGGTATCTCCAAATTCTTTTCCACAAAGGTTGCACTAATTTGCAGTCCCACCAACAGTGTAATGAGTGTTTCTGTCTCTCCACATCCTTGCCAGCATTTGTTGTTTTGGGATTTCTTGATATAGGCCATTCTCACTGGGGTTAGGTGGTATCTCATTGTGGTTTTGATTTGCATTTCTCTGATGATTAGAGATGTTGAGCATGTTTTTATATGTTTGCAGGCCATTATTCTGTCTTCTTTGGAGAAGTTTCTGTTCTTTTCCGTTGCCCATTTCTTGATGGGGTTGTTTGATTTTTTTCTTTTGAGACAGAGTCTCACTTTATTGCCTAGGCTAGAGTGAGTGCCGTGGCGTCAGCCTAGCTCACAGCAACCTCAAACTCCTGGGCTCAAGCAATCCTGCTGCCTCAGCCTCCCAAGTAGCTGGGACTACAGGCATGTGCCACCATGCCCGGCGAATTTTTTCTATATATATTTTAGTTGGCCAATTAATTTCTTTCTGTTTATAGTAGAGATGGGGTCTCGCTCTTGCTCAGGCTGGTCTCGAACTCCTGAGCTCAAACGATCCGCCCACCTCGGCCTCCCAAAGAGCTAGGATTACAGGCTTGAGCCACCGCGCCCGGCCTGATTTTTTTCTTGTTAAATTCTTTTAAGTTCTAAATAGATTGTTTTTAGGCCTTTATCAGAGGTGTAGAGAGCAAATATTTTCTCCCACTCTGTGGGTTGTCTATTTGCTCTACTGATAGTTTCCTTGGCTGTGCAGAAACTTTTTAATTTGATCAGATCCCATTTGTTTATTTTTGATGCTGTGGTGATTGCCTTGGGGGTCTTCCTCAAAAATTCTTTGCCTCGACCAATGTCTGATAGGGTTTTCCCGACATTTTCTTCTAGGGTTCTTAAGGTTTCATGCCTTAGGTTTAAGTCTGTTATCCATCTTGAGTGAATTTTTGTGAGAGGTGAGAGGTAGGGATCCTGATTGGCATTTCTGCATGTAGCTAACCAGTTTTTCCAGCACCATTTATTGAAGAGAGATTCTTTTCCCCATTGTATATTTTTGTCTGCTTTATCAAAGATTAGGTTACCGTATACTGATGGCTTCATCTCTGGCATCTCAGATCTATTCCAGATATGGATGCTTCTGTTCTTGTGCCAGTACCAGGCTGATTTAACTATCATTGCTTTATAGTACAGCTTGAAGTCAGGAAGATTTTTAGATACAGTCTCACTTTGTTGCCTGGGATAGAGTGCCTCGGCGTCAGCCTAGCTCACAACAACCTCACAAACTCCTGGGCTCAAGCAATCCTCCTGCCTCAGCCTCCCAAATAGCTGGGACTACAGGTATGTACCACCATGCCTGGCTAATTTCTTTCTATTTTTAGTAGAGACGGGGTCTTGCTCTTGCTTAGGCTGGTCTTGAACTCCTGAGCTCAAACGATCCACCCGTGCCTCGGCCTCCCAAGTGCTAGGATTACAGGCGAGAGCCACGGCACCTGGCCGAGAAACAATTTAAATAGTGAAACAAATTTGAAAGCTATATAAATGCTATGAACAACTAGTATTACTTCATCATTAAGGTTAAAAGATGCTGAAAATTATCTTTAATTAATTTTTCATCGCTATCATTATCATTATCAACTTCACATCTAATACCTTTTTCTGTTTTTGAGACAGGGTCTTGCTGTCACCCAGGCTGGAGAGTAGTGGAGTGAACATAGTTCACTGCAGTCTCCAACTCCTGGGTCTGAGTGATTCTCTTGCCTCTGTCTCCCAAATAGCTAGGAGTATGGGCACATACAACCACACCCAGCTGTTCTTTTTTGGTAGAGACGAGTTCTTGCTATGTTACCCAGGGTCTTGGCCTCAAGTGATCCTCCTGCCTGGGCCTCACATCTAGTACCTTTGGAAAACTTTGTATTTATCCAGTAATGTTCTAAGTATTTACATGTATTAACTTCTCAATTTTCATAATAACACTATAAGGTAAGTACAACTTATCTCCATTTAACAGATGAGGAAACAAACATAGATGGGTTAAATACATGAGGAAATTTTTAGAGCATTATTTGAGCAGGTCTTCTAAGTATACACATGCTAAGTACATACAAAAAAACACAGGTTGCTGAGGAAGATAAAGGCAACAGAAGACAACCTACTACCTTCTCTTTGGTTTGTCTTGCAGTGGTTCAACGGTGTTAGAATTTTCCCACATTTTAGGGGCTCTACGCAGCATATGCACTCTAACAGCAATGTACAGTGTGGGATGCTAAGGGGACTTAATTTACAAACTGCTAAGGGAAAGTATATATAGTGAATGAGAACTATGTTACAAAATTTGAAGCTGTCCTTTAACTTCTAAGGTGCCAAGTATATGTGTTGCTATGTTGTGTTGATTCTGACACCTACCCATGTACAAAGTCTCCTTTGTATTTTTCCTTCCAAATTTAAGATCTCAAATCTTTGCTTCTATCTGCTCATCAAGAGCCTCTCACCTGACTCTCTTGTTTTGTTGCGCTCAGCCTCCACGCTGTCCCGCTCCACGTCCACGCCTCCTGTGAGCTGTTTCACGGTCTCCAGCATCTCCCTTCGCTGCTCTTCTTGAGACTGATTGTCTAATAGGTCTTTACTGCTGCTGCCCCGCATGAAAGTGTTTGGACGAGCTGCTGCAGACGGAAGGGGCTTGTCATTCTTCTCCCTGCCCATGCTTCCACGACTTAAAAAACAAAACAACACTTTTCAAAAGAAAGACCACTCTATACCTCCTATAAATTCAAATTATAACACTAAGACTTTCTAAAAGTATACAGAATAATGTTTTACAGATAACATCAGATATGTGAGACACCAATTATATTTTGAAGTATAATTATTCATATAAACAAGTAAAATCATCAGAATATTTATTAAGATGCTTTAACTTTTTTCTTTAATATAAAAGGGATACTACTTAAAATTTTAAAATGTTAGTGGTAATTCCTTATTTTAGTTTTAAAAAAATCTTTTAAGAAAAAAGAAGACAGTAATAAAAGTATGAGCTAAATGAATGTTAGTAAAACAAATATCATGAGAACGTGGTATCTCTCTCTGGAGAGACCTATATGTGTCTCCAGTGCCATTTCAATAGGCCTGGCTTTTGGTAAGGAGCTCCTCCCTTCCATCCTATCCCAAATCCACCACCAACTTATGTTTCTATCTTAGAAATTATAGCATGTGAAGATTAAAGAAGGAAATCAATTTTAGGGAAGAAGGGAATGCATCTACAAAGACGATCATTATAACCCTTGTGGATGTATACGGGTGTGTGTGTGTGTTGAGAGAGAGAGAGGGGAGAGAGGAGAGAGGAGAGAGAGAGAGAGAGAGAAGGAGGGAGAGAGGGGAGAGGGGGAAGGGAAAGAGAGGGAGGGGGAGAGAGAGAGAGAGAGAAATAGACATTCATATTGGCAAACAGGATGCCCTTGAGTAAACATAAAAAGCAGGATTCTCACCTAGTTAAGGTCCTTCGGGACTCAAACTCTACAGGTGTGGATGACGTGGACCCTGAAGATGCTGGAGGTTGCAGGGCAGAGAATCTGTTTAAACTGGAAGCACTTGACCGTAAGGCATCTACAGGTGTTGAGATTTAGAAAAAAATACAAATCACATGACTTAAATGCAGACAATCAAGTTATCCGCCTCCCTGGGTGGGACCTGAGATCAGGCATTTTTTAATCAGCTTAGGTGATGCCAATCTCTTGGTTCATCTACCATCCTCTGAGAAACAAAGTGTTAAAGAGGAAATTTGTATGTAAAGGAAGGTTTAGAAATCTTTGTTCATCACAACCATTTGCTTCTTTAAAAACATAATTATCTTGGTCAGGGCTCAGGGGTGGGAGTGGTAAATAGGAGGTAAGAGAGGAAAGCAAAAACAGAGAACACTGCACTTTAACAAAGTTAACCAACGTAAATGCTATGACCTCATGAATGTAAAAATATGCATGTGGGTTTAAATGAGGAATGAAATTTTTAAAAATTTAAAGGAAAAAAAAAAGGCTGAAATACTTAGTAGAAGGGACATATGGGAAGAAGGTTAACACTGAAATTTTTCTTCTTTCCATGGGGCCTCTTCAGCTATTAAGATGTGTTTGTGATGTTAAACACATTTTCAGTCCTAAGGTCAAAGCTCTCAAAATCTGATTATTTAATAAAGATTTTGAAAATGTTTCGATTCAGCTCTTTATTCTTTTACAACTCCTTGTGATTAAATATTTCTACATATTAAGATTCTTTTTATCAGCATAATTAGTTTTCCTTTTAATTTGGGGTCTCAGTAATTTCTCTAACTATATTGAATTTGTGAACAACAACAAGGGAACCTAAAAAATCAAGGTGTTAAATAGCCTAACTGAACTAAAAGAATTTTTTAAATATTTAAAATTACCTAAAGATACTTATAGGAGGAAATTCTTGATTTATATTAGAAGGAGAGGGACACCAATAAAGTTTGGAAGATGTTTTCTTAAAATCATTATTCAATGACTGTGGGAATGTGCTGTAAGATGAACACTAACAGACCACATCTAGGTTTGAGGAGGGGCACTCAGTACTTACCAGTCTCACTTGCCTTTGCTCCACCACTGCTGCCTTTTCCCCAGCTGCCTAGTTGTGCTTTAGGTACCAGCTGAATTTTCTCATCAATTGTGGGCTATAACATAAGTGACCACAAGTCAATTAAAGGAAATATTCTAGAAAAGTAGTTTTTCTTACATTCTTCTTCAGTGCATTAGAACCAATTTTAGCAACAAAATTTTGTTTGGAATGCCAATTTAAGAAACATAAACTGAGGCCAGGTGTGGTGGTTCACACCTAGAATCCCAGCACTTTGGGAGGCCAAAGTGGAAGGACTGCTTGAGCCCAGGAGTTCAAGACCAGCCTGGGTAACCTAGTGAGACACTGTCTCTATGAAAAATAAAAAAATTAGCTGGGTGTGGTAGTGTGTGCCTGTAGTCCCAGCTACTTGGGAGGCTAAGGCAGGAGGATCCCTTGAGCCCAGAAGTATGAGGTTGCAGTGAGCTATGATGACATCAATGCACTCCAGCCTGGGAAACAGAATGAAACCCTGTATCAAAAACCAAAAAAACCCCATAAATTGTAGCTGTTCTCAGGACTAGGATCTCTGTGACCCCTGAAGCAATTCCTTGGACTCCGGTTTCCACAAAATGCAGTTGTTTTTTTTTTTTCTTTTTTTGAGACAGAGTCTCACTTTGTTGCCCAGGCTAGAGTGAGTGCCGTGGCATCAGCCTAGCTCACAGCAACCTCAATCTCCTGGGCTCAAGCGATCCTACTGCCTCAGCCTCCTGAGTAGCTGGGACTACAGGCATGTGCCACAATGCCCGGTTAATTTTTTGTGTATATATATCTTTTTAGTTGGTCAATTAATTTCTTTCTATTTTTGGTAGAGAGGGGGGGTCTCAGTCAGTCTGGTTTCAAACTCCTAACCTTGAGCAATCCACTCGCCTCGGCCACCCAGAATGCTAGGATTACAGGCGTGAGCCACCACGCCCGGCCCAAAATACAGTTTTGAAGGCATTGGTCTGAGAATCCATTCAGGACCTCCTATTTAAGATGGTTTATAAATTTGCTAAATATAATAAGTAGTTTCTAATGATTCTTTTTGTACAATAATGCCACGTAATTTAAAAAAGAAAAAAAGGAATACACAAATACTATAAAATCAACTCATTAATCTCCTTACATTATTGTCAGAAAACAAGTCAGTAGACACCCAAAAATTTCCTGTTGGGCCTAGGGATGGGGAGGTGAAATGTGATTCAGTAAAGGAGAAGAAGAAAAAAGAGAATGGAACATTAGGTTGGGAGTTCAGGGATATCTCATTTAACCCGCCAAGCACTTGAGTACAAGTGAAATGAATTACATTGTAATGCATATTAAAAACACATGATTAATAACATAGAAGTTGTAATGCAGGGCTTTGTAACAAAGGTATTTCTATGTTCTGATAGTTCATAATATGCTGCCTTCCTATTTAGCATGCTTTCACACAAATCTCTCCCAATTAACAATAAGTATGTTTAATCTGTTTTGAACTTTTTCTAGGATACTCAAGAGTACCTACGGTCTAATTATCTGAATACATAAAACTTGACACTTTGTATATTTTTCAAAATGTTAAGGTAGTAATATTGGAGTAATATTAAATACCAGCATCATTCTTTTTCATAGTGTCCATGAATAGAAACTATAATATTTAAAAACATAAGTGTTATTAAATATTGATATATAATTTTCAAAGATGTTGGGGCTGATGTTGGAGGAATTCTTTTAGGTGTATGTGCTTGATTAGTAATTTATTAAATCCACCTGTCAAGTGATCCATTCTGTATGGAGCCTTTGAAACGATGTTTTCAGAGTTTATTTATAATCACTGAAAACAGATGGTTCTGTAAAATTACAAGTAATTATAGGCTCCTTAAACTCACAACATACATTATTTCAACATTTAAACGAAAGCCCATTTTCTTCAAAAATAATTTGCTACTGCTTTCTCATAAAAATATGAAAAAAGACTTAACATTTATAGTTTTAAAAACCTACATATAGCTCAAATTAAGATTTTTGAACCTCAGGTGTGAAACTATTAGAATTCTAGTGGAAACTGTTGGAAATACCCTTCTAGACATTGGCCTAGGCAAAGAATTTATGAAGAAGACCCCAAAGGCAATCACAACAGCAACAAAAATAAACAAATGGGATCTGATCAAATTAAAAAGCTTCTGCACAGCCAAAGAAACTGTCAAGAGAGCAAACAGACAACCCACAGAATGGGAGAAAATTTTTGCAAGCTATACATCTGATAAAGGGGTGATAACTAGAATCTATTTAGAACTCAGGAAAATCAGCAAGAAAAAAATCAAACAACCCTATCAAAAAATGGGCAAAGGACATGAACAGAAATTTCTCAAAAGACGACAGAATAACGGCCAAGAAACATATGAAAAAATGTTCAACATCTCTAATCATCAGGGAAATGCAAATCAAAACCATAACGAGATATCACTTAACTCCAGTGAGAATGGCCTTTATCAAAAAGTCCCCAAACAACAAATGCTGGCATGGATGCGGAGAGAGAGGAACACTCCTACACTGCTAGTGGGACTGCAAACTAGTTCAACCTCTGTGGAAAGCAAAATGGAGATGCCTCAAAGTGATACAAGTAGATCTACCATTTGATCCAGCAATTCCACTACTGGACATCTACCCAAAAGATCAAAAGTCACTTTATGAAAAAGACACCTGCACTCGAATGTTTATAGCAGCACAATTCACAATTGCAAAGCTGTGGAAACAACCCAAGTGCCCATCAATTCGTGAGTGGATTAATAAAATGTGGTATATGTATATACCACGGAGTACTACTCAGCTTTAAGAAACAATGGTGATATAGCACCTCTTGTATATTCTGGATAAAGCTGGAACCCATTCTACTAAGTGAAGTATCTCAAGAATGTAAAAACCAGCACCACATGTACTCACCAGCAAATTGGTATTAATGGATCAACACCTAAGTGGATATACAGGAGTAACATTTATCGGGTGTCGGGAGGGTGGAAGGGGGGAGGAAGGGATGGGTATATACAACCAAATGAGTAAGATGTGCAACATTTGGGGGATGGACACGCTTGAAGCTCTTACTCGAAGGGGGAGGGGGACCATGGGCAATATATATAACCTTAACACTTGTGCCTCCGTAATACGCTAAAATAAAAAATAATAAAAATAAAAAAAAGTTTAAAAGACATGACAGAATAATGTGATGTTAAACCAATCTCACCACAATAAGAGTATTTTACTTTTAAGAAATATTGTGTAGTCGGCTTGGCGTGGTGGCTCACACCTCTAATCCTAGCACTCTGGGAGGCCGAGGTGGGCAGATTGCTCAAAGTCAGGAGTTCGAAACCAGCCTGAGCAAGAGTGAGACCCGGTCTCTACTAAAAATAGAAACTAATTAGCCAACTAAAAATATATAGAAAAACTTAGCTGGGCATGGAGGCACATGACTGTAGTCCCAGCTACTCGGGAGGCTGAGGCAGGAGGATCACTTGAGCCCAGGAGTTTGAGGTTGCTGTGAGCTAGGCTGATGCCACAGCACTCTAGCCCAGGCAACAGAGTGAGACTCTGTCTCAAAAAAAAAAAAAAAGAAATATTGTGCAGTCTTTCCTTTTTAACCTTTCATTCTAGATTTCAACTGAGTATATGCTATAATAAACAAATCTAATTCATCCTAGTCATTCATATTTATGTAGTAGACTGTCATACATGACCAGTTATCATATTAACTGTAATACCATAATTGCAAAAATGGCAAAAGTCAATCTTTCTGAAAGCTTAAAACAAGTTTTAATAAAAGGTAATAAATATTGCTCTAATTTTCTATAAAAATTACCTTTCTTTCTCCTACCTTTTTCCTCTTTGAATAGTACCTTTTATTTTTTTTTTTATTTTTTATTTTTTTGAGACAGAGTCTCACTTTATTGCCCAGGCTAGAGTGAGTGCCATGGCGTCAGCCTAGCTCACAGCAACCTCAAACTCCTGGGCTCAAGCAATCCTGCTGCCTCAGCCTCCCAAGTAGCTGGGACTACAGGCATGTGCCACCATGCCCGGCTAATTTTTTCTATATATATTAGTTGGCCAATTAATTTCTTTCTATTTATAGTAGAGTTGGGGTCTCGCTCTTGCTCAGGCTCGTCTCGAACTCCTGAGCTCAAGCGATCCGCCCACCTCGGCCTCCCAGAGAGCTAGGATTACAGGCTTGAGCCACCGCACCCGGCCTGAATAGTACCTTTTATAGCATGTTAATACACAAGATATTTATAGCAATTTTCCTTAAGTTAGCCTTGTACATGGTTGCTTTGTTTTCTAATACACAAATTTATCAAAAGGCACGGACACTGGACTCCTAAACAGTTTCAGATTTTTGTCCCTTTTTAGGTTCCTCTAGAATGATTTTCCTCAGAAAAGGATAAAAGAATAATTTAAAAGAACTTAAGGAACCAGAAGAAAATGAATAACATAGCAACTTGAAACTTATAGCATTTGAAAGGCATAAATAAATTGATAGGTTCCTAAAACTTACCATTTGGGACAAACAGAATAACATTCCAACTAGAAACATAAAACTGGACCACATTTATTTAAAGTAGGAAAACTCTTAAGCTTATAGTAACAATGTATTAAATCTTATATAGTAACACACAGCCAAAAGCATTAGAAATTCATCGCCAGATATTCTGATGTACTATCCTGAAAACAAGGGTGATTCAAAGCATTAACATATAACAGAGTATGGCATTTATTTCAGAAGGAGAAAAGACAAGTTTCATCACAATAACAGATTTACAGATTTCAGCTTTGAACAAGTTCTAGAGATATATTTTAAGATAAAAAAGAAAAACAAGACTCACCTTCAAAATAAAAGTATATATCATTATAAATACTTTTTATGCTTTATAAATACTTTTTATACTTTTATGCCTTTACAATGTCAAACATTTAGAAACTTCTGAATTCTACATATTTTCACCAGTTAACCTATTTGGCCATAACGTATCCTAAATTCCTTTTTGAGAATTACATTAATGTTTTCAGTCTATTAGTCCAATATAGATGGAGCAATTCTACTTCTTTTTCTTATTCTTTTGTGGTTCTTCCCTAGAGGTGCTATCTGTTCTGGTGCTGCTGCTACTGGAAGAGCTGGAAGGTGAGTCTGAATCAGAGGAGGAGGAAGAGGTTGTAGAGGAGGCTGAAGATAATGAACTAGAGGAGTTTTCATCAGTGTCACTGTCTTCTGAGGAGGATGAGGTAGACGTTTCTTTCACTCTCTGATTAAGAATCACTGGCTGAACTATCATTGCTACTGAAACTAGTTACACTCTTAGACCTTTTTTTCTTGGTCTTTCTACATTAGTTTCTCTAATGCTTTGTTGTAATAATTATCTTTATTTTTCTTTTAAAGCTTTTTTTAGTTCTGTTGTTCTTAAAGGCCTATGTAGATATTTTCTTTTTCCTATGCATTCATAAGCCCAACGCTCAAATTCCAAGCATTTCTGACATCTTACATATTGCTCATTTGCTTCAACTTGTCTCTGGGCTATGAGCTGATACATGGGAGTCACCATCTTAGAGCAGCTGAGGCCTGCTGAGCTGGATTTTGGGAAACTCCTTAGATGGTGTGGGGACTTCAAACACCCTAGGAATTCTTTAAACATAAGGTTTTGGTTAAAGCTGCCTCTAGCTAGAAATGGATGGGAATCAAGTTGTATTCAGCAATGGAATTCCTGCTCTGAGGCATAAGTAACTAGAAGAATGTATAAGAATCTTGGAGAATAGGATCCTAGCTAATTACAACATTGAGAGATCCAGAGGAGAACAGAGGAGAAATGTTCTTTTATTTATTTTTTTGTGACACAGGGTCTTGCTCTATTGCCTGGGCTAGAGTGCAGTGGCATCATCGAAGCTCACTGCAACCTCAAGCTCCTGGGCTCAAGGGATCCTTCTGCCTCAGCTTCCCTAGCAGCCAGGTCTACAGGTACATGCCACCACATCTGGCTAATTTTTAAATTTTTTGTAGAGAAGGCGTCTCACTATGTTGCTCAGGCTGGTCTTCAATTCCTGGCCTCAAGTGATCCTCCTGCCTCAGCCTCCCAAAGTGATAGGATTATAAGCATGTGCCACAGTGCCTGGCCTGAGAAGGGGAATGTTCTAACATGAAGCAAAGGTGTTTTTTTTTTTTTTGAGACAGAGTCTCACTCTGTTGCTTGGACTAGAGTGCTGTGGCATCAGCCTAGCTCACAGCAACCTCAAACTCCTGGGCTCAAGTAATCCTTCTGCCTCAGCCTCCCAAGTAGCTGGGACTACAGGCATGCGCCAACCATGCCCGGGTAATTTTTTCTATATATTTTTAGTTGCCTGGCTAATTTCTTTCTGTGTTTAGTAGAGAATGGGTCTCAGTCTTGCTCAGGCTGGTCTCAAATTCCTAACCTCAAGCGATCCTCCTGCCTTGGCCTCCCAGAGTGCTAGGATTACAGGTGTGAGCCACTACGCATGGCCCATGAAGCAAAGTTTTAAGAAAACCATGAAGATACAAGCAACAGCTCATTTTATTCTAATTTTCTCAAAGACTTTTACTTTTTGTCAGTTATCTTCTTTCATTTAATGTTTTCACGTTAACATTAGACTGTCTTTAGTATTCTGCTGGCAGGCTGCCAATTTTCAAACTATGGAACATATATTACAAGTAAGGATCAAACTAGACTTGCAAACAGTTTGAAAAACCCACAAGACTGTAGAAGTTTCTACTTTCACCAAATTTAATTCCATTTTCTCCACATTCTCCAAAGTTCTTCATCCTACTTTTAGTGATTAATTTCTACTGCTGGAAACATCTGCTAGGAGAAACTTCTTTCCTCTTATTGCCCATAGACTCTCAAGAGAGAAGAAAGTAGAGTATATTAAATTTTTATTACAGAGTGATTTCCAGTAGGTCCTCTGTGATTTCTTTAGGCCTTGGATCTGGCAAACCATTAATTTCTTTCATGGTTAGATTTAAACAGGTAACTGCCTCTTCCCCAGAGGTAAGGATACACTGAATAAAAACTTACATTTGACTAAGGCTTATGAAGTATTTTTGTTGTCATCTCTCTTGTATTAAGCATCTCCTAACTCTAAGAATTAACCCAACCATTTCCTCTTTAGGAAAACCTCATAGAAATAAAAAGACTAATGTCAAGACAAGTATGTATAATACAGTGATCAATATTGACTTGTAGAAAAGTGTCTGCATTAAAAAATAACCACCACACAAAATATGCAATATTGCAATTTTATATGAGGAAGAAGTACTTTTGAGACTCATGTTTTAGAACTGTTGTAAATTGTATTAAAAAGTTTTTATATCAAAGGCATCAAAAGAGAAGGTTGATTGTGTTTTAAGCGTCCCACTCACCTTAGTGATTTTCAGGAATTTTGAGGGATCCAGTACCCGACTATTCTTGGCTCCTTGTACAGTGTTCCACCCACCTTCGTCCACTCTCTGGACGCCTACCGAGATAATAAGAACAGAGTAAGCTAGTCTTTCACTTGTTTCATGTTAGTTTGATAGGGAAAGAGTGAGCAGCATTTTCAACTCATCCACTTCAATCAAAACCAATGAAAAAGACAAAAGAAGCTGTTAAAGCATTGCTGACAGATTTTGAATACCCACAGCATGAAAATATAAATAAGCAGAAGCACCCTGCTTATATTGGATCACCCATGAAACATTACGGACCTAGGAAAAAAACCAATTGAAACAAATGAATATTCCTAGGCAGGGCCAAATCTAATGACTAGAACACTTTGGGAGAAGTGAGATGGAAATTATTTATTCTAAAGTTTATTGCACTTAATGGTGTCAAGTGGCACATACATGCTTTAATCTTCCCCCAAACCTGCTTCTCCAACATTTCAGCTGCTCAGGGAGAAAAACTTGACTCCTCTTTCTCTCACATCCAATTTGTCAGCAAATATTGTCAGTTCAACCTTTACAATGTGTTCAGAATCTAGTCCCTTCTAACTATTACCAACATTAGTGGTTTTGTTTAAGCCACCAACATCTCTTTCCTGGATTACTGCACAAACCTCCTCTCTTTGGCCTCTCAGCTTCCACTTTTAGCTGTTTTCATCATAGTAGCCAGAGTATTTCTCGTAAAGTATAAGCAAGATTCTGTTACTCTTCTGTTCAAAACACTTCTGATACCTTCTATATCACTCAGAGAAAAAGACAAGATCCTGTACAAATAACCTACCAAGCTCTAAGTAATATGGCCCATATTGGCTCTCAGTCTCAATCTTCTACATCTCTTCCCCTTATACGCTTAGCTTCAGCCACACTGGACTCCATGCTATTCCTTGAAAATACTGCTTCGGGGCCTTTATACTTACTATGCCCTTTGCCTAAAACCCTCTCTCCCCAGATAGCCACAATTTAACTCCCTCACCCGCTTCAGGTCCTTGCTCAAATAATATCAACCTCAATAGATAATCTAACCTCATTTAAAACTGCTACTCTACTCACCAAGCCCTGAACTCCTCACTCCCTCTCCCTTCTTTTTCTATGGAACAAGTTTATCTGACAAGTTATATACATTATATCATATATATATAATATGTTATATCAACAAATTATATTATATTTTTCTTAAGTATTTGTTTATTGTCTTTTCCACCCCAGTAAGGTATAAACTGGATGAGGGAAGGGACTTTGTGTCTCTCACTAAGTGACAGGCACTCAATAAATATTTGTTGAATGAATGAATGAAAAATCACCAAACTGTTTATCCAAACAAAAGCTTTCCTGATTCTAATATACTTCTTGCTTTTCTATGAGCTTCCTGATCCTAACATAATTCTTGATTTTCTATGAGCTATCTGATATTATTGATCTTAAAAATATTTCCTTCTTTCTTGTTTCTGTGACTCATATATCCTAGTTCTTTCTCTCCACATGCTCTTTATCTGTCATTTCTCCAAAAGTTCTTTTCCTCCTTTAGTCATCTGTGGACATCCTCCAAAAATTAGGTTTTTGTATTTTCTCCTTTCCTCTCTCAACCTAGTTCAATAATAAAAACGTCATTACCTGAGACGTACTGTGACAGGTGCTAAGAGTGTGGAAGGTGAGTCAGGTGTGGCATCTCATGAAACATTCATTTATTCATTCATTTATTTATTGAGACAGAGTCTTGCTCTGTTGCCCAGGCTAGAGTGAGTGCCATGGCATCAGCCTAGCTCACAGCAACCTCAAACTCCTGGGCTCAAGAAATCTTCCTGCCTCAGATTCCCGAGTAGCTGGGACTACAGGCATGCACCACCGTGCCCGGCTAATTTTTTCTATATATTTTTGGTTGGCCAATTAATTTCTTTGTATTTATAGTAGAGATGGGGTCTCGCTCTTGCTCAGGCTGGTTTCAAACTCCTGAACTCAAGCAATCCTCCTGCCTCGTCCTCCCAGAGTGCTAGGATTATAGATATGAGCCACCGCACCCGGCCTCCTATCAGTCTTGATTATTTCTTTTTACAACATATGTTTAATTACATAACTAAAATTGTTCTCTTCCAAATATCAATAATCCTTCAAGATCTAAGTTCAAGTGCTCCTTCCTCAAATAAAGATTTCTGCCAGTCTTCTACCTATCTTCTCTAAATTTTAGCAACATTAATGGACAATACTTTTCATAATTGATAATATCTTCCATTTGCTTGACAAATGTTCCCTGTGTTAGTTTTACCTTGCCAGATAAATTGCAAGCTTTTAGAGAGAAGGAACTGTATTTCCCACTCCTTCTATCTCTGATCACTACTGAGTATATAGAAGATGCCCAATAAAGTCTTGTTGATCAATGGCTTTTAAGTAGTCAAAGAAATCATGTTAATGCAATTTCTGCTTTTACTCAGTAACTAGTCTCCAGGCGAAACTGCTTCATTTTTCTCTCTGATCTCATATCACATCTAAAGACAGAATCCTTAAATATGTCCCCCAAACTTTCAAGTTCTCTAAGGTCAGGTAGACTCCATCCCTCACCTGGTCTTCTTTTCTCCTTGGTCATGAGCTGCTGGACCTTCCTTTGTTCTTCTTGTTCTTCTATTTTAGCCTCTTTGTGAATCTGTTCAATAGTTTTAGGCCCTTGATCTGCTCTTCGAGATACCCAATTACACTATTAAAGTAGAAAATAAGGTTATCAATCAGATAGCCAAAAGTAGAAATAAAAAAGTTTTAAAAAATCTTTATTTTTCACTCTGGAAAAGTATAAAATATCTACATAATCTGCTATTATGGCAGTTTTTCACCTGTCTTATAGATGGCACTATGAATAGTTTGAGAATTAAAGCTAATGAATTAAATTCTTCTCAGTCAACCCTGGCCAACTGTATGTTGAACATTCCAATAGCTGATGGATAAAAAGAACAGAGTTAAAGACTGGCCTAAATATAAATATATTTTTAGCATGGCATATCTTTCTCCACCGCCCAAATGTATTGTATCATTATTTTGTATGTGTGAAAGGAAGAAAGAGAAGATGAACCAAAAAGGATGAGGATTCCTTGGCCTTGCCTTACTTTGGGGTATTACTACATAGATCATATCACACTCCATAGGCGTTCTAAATTAAGGCATTCTAAATTAATGACTAACATTTTTCTTCCTCCAACATTATGGTTCTGTTCTGGTATCTTAAATAAAATGCCACATCACTTTGCCCTTTGGTTATCTCCTCTACTAAGGAAAAACAAGTTGTCTCTTTATAATCATACTTCTCTTTTCCTTCCTAGCTATAGTCCTAACATCTGATATAAGCACAAGTGGTTGAAAGCCTGGGTGAAGAAGCTTTTTATATTTATTTGTATTAGCTAGAGGCAAGGATGGCAAACAGGTTTAAACCAGCATGCAAATTCCAATCAACTGGTAGTGGCTCTGGTAATAAGGAGGATCCTAAGATCACATCTGGACTTAGGATAAAGAACCATCATCAATGTTATCTGGCTTGGGTGCAGGAGAGGGGAGAGGAGGGGCCTTGTATTCACTTTCTCTAGTTTAGGGCAGGCTGCAGCATATTCCCTGTAGGAGTTAAACTAAGAAAAGAGAACAGAGGTGGTAGTGGTAAGAACTATATCTAGTGTGAAAAATGAGGGGGGTAAAAAGAAGCAGAAAAGGGGGGTCTACAGGAAAAATAGGGAAGAAACCACTAACATCTGTAAGCTGGGCAATTTACAAAATTATCTCATTAAATTTTTACAACAAATCTTCAAGGTAGGCAGTATCCCCATTCTAGAAATTAAAAACATAAAGCTCAGGGAAGTTAAATGTATTCATTGTGGATATGAGACTTTCTGATTTATTAAGCTTACAAAGCCTAAATTTAATTGACCACAGTTTGAGTTCAAAATGGCCAATTTCAAAATTGCAATGTGGTTTGATAATCAGAGTAAGGAGAAGAAAACAAGTAACAGGCAACTGGCCTTATGTCCTTTCACGTAACTCTCGCTGCAAATTTGCCAATTCAAGTTCTGAGAGTCCTGAAGCTTTTGCTTTAGGCATTAAGTTCAGGCACAAAGCATTAAGCTTTTATACATGTAAAGTATAGGCCATCCTTTCCCAATCCAATACTTTAAAAGAGACTGGACCATTAGAGGCTTGCTTGCTTATTTATTTATTTATTTTTCCTACTCACCAGCCTTAGGTCTATCACATCTTGAAGCATGAATCGAATCCTAGATGAGGTTTTTCTTTCTTTCACAATTTTCTCCATCTGATTAAAGTACTGGTCCATACGTGGCTGCAAGAGATAAAATCATTAGTATTCATTCCCAGCTGAGGAATTCAAATGTAATTTAACCACATGGAAGTTTTAAATAGTCTAGGAATATTAATTTATAGCCAAAAGGTAATGTGGCAGAATTTTTACTTGTGCATATAACAACCCAAAATAAAGACTACACTTTCCAGGTTCCCTGGTAGCTAGTTTTGGTCATGTGATTAATTACAGGCCAGAATACAAATGGAATGTTATACTGCAGCTCCCTGGAATATTCCTTGAGAGAGCGAAGGCCGTGTCCTTTGCCCCTTTTCCTACCTTCTCTGGTAAGAATGATTAGGACAAGGGTTACACCTAAGGAATAGAAGAACATTAAGCTGGAAGGACTGACCTCTGAACTTTGTTTTTCTATTTTTAATTTCAGTACTGCCATCAATAAACTTTGTTTACATTAAGTGAGAAAGAAACTCCAATCTTGTATAAACCATTGGGTTTTCTGTCATAGCCAAACATAATCCTAGCAGATTCCGATGTTAGAGTATTTCTGACATTATTTTTCTGAAACATTTCTAATTTCCACAACCCTTATTTGGATAGCCCTATGTTACGTTTGAATTGTAGTATTTTTAATGATTCTTATATTATGGTTTGATAGCTGAGTCATCAATTAGAGCATAAACTTAAGAAAGCTACTGGGTCTTCATTTCAGCATCACCCTTAGGTGTGGCTCATAGTAACTTTTCTCTCCTTATTTCTGCTCGCAATTTGCTATACATACAAATGACTTGTGAAATGGTTATAGAGCAAGAAAAAGAACAAGAGCCAGATGATCCGAACAGTCTACAAATTGGCTTTTATGTAATTTGGGACCCTCCTCACCTCTGACTAATGGAAATGTGCTAAGAAGTATGATGCTCAAACACGGACAAAGAAACAGCTAAAAGAAAAAAAAATGAGCAACTTAGCCTTGTTGAGGCAAGATAGAACTCGTTTGTTGACAGTCTAAGTTCTTTTGCAACTGATAAAGAGCCCGTCATGAAGGTTTCTAAGTTACTGAAGTTTTACCTTTGCTTTTTCGAAGTCCAGGTCTTTGCCAATGGTGGTGAGCAAGCGACATAGGCACTCCAGGGATTCTTCATCATGGTTCTTCAGCAGCTTCACCACACAGTCATGCATGATGGCTTCAGTCAGCATTTTGAGTTTAAAGAGTTCTCCAATAAACTTGATGTTGCCAATGGATCTCCGCCGGGCTTTGTCCTTGGCTTCTTCTAGTTCATCATGAAGTCTTGTCCTCTCCTCTGGCTATTGTGTAAGGAGGAATAATAGCATCTTGATGATAAAAATTGTACTGCACAACAGACACTAAGATTCACAGTCCTTACCCGTTCTGGGGGTCAGGTTCCCTTTGAGAACCTGACAGATAACTGTGGGCTTACTCCTCAGAAAACTAAACTATATCCAAAAGTTTGTATCCATTTTGCATTTCTGGAACAAAGCAACCTCTCTGAAGTCTAGGATTAGACTGAATCTCTGGCTTGGAAAGATGAGTTGCTCTAACATAAGGCACTAAAGAAAAGGAATAAAGCATTCCCTGAAATATCAATATGGTATCTCTACATGAAAAAAAGGCTACAGGCCCCCTCAAGATAGCAGGGAGATGCTGCATATGGATTCATGCAAATTCTACTTGACGGCACTCAAACTAGATAAGTACTATCTTTCTGTGAAAAACTTACAGCACTGGCAGCCTCAAGTTCTTTCTGCTTCTTCTCAAAGACGTCATCATCTGCTTTATCTTTTTCAAATTCCTTCTGGCAACGGTTCAGCAGTAGCTTCCGGAAATTCACTGTGTTACCAGGCTTGTCTGCCATGGGTACTTTCAGCTGCATCCAGAGAGGAAAATGCAAAAGCAGTAAGATTAAAGACATTAAAAATATCTATTTTTTTTATTGTGCAAAATAGTGCTGACTGAACCACGGGTAAGCATTCTACAACCGGCATACAATTTAACTTCAAGCATTTCATGATTCAACAATAAGACATCTTGAATTTTATAAAGAAAGACATGAATTCCTCTCATATAAATGTACTGTATCTTTTATAGCCATGCCTCTGGCTGACATGGAAATCCTTGTGGTATCATTAAAACTATAACCTTGCTTATTTTTTTTTTAATTTTGTAGAGTTACAAAATTTTTTAAACTACCATTGTAATATGTATGTTGGTTTTTAAAGGAACAAACAGAAATGACATAAGGCAGGGAAGAATTTCATGGCCACGGAAAAACTGCTGTACTGGATAAAATCTTTTTTTTCTTTTTTTAAATTAAGAGATGAGGTCTTGGCCAGGCAGCATGGTGGCTCACGCCTGTAATCCTAGCACTCTGGGAGGCCAAGGTAGGAGGATCACTTAAGGTCAGGAGTTTGAAACCAGCCTGAGCAAGAGTGAGACCGTGTCTCTACTATAAATAGAAGGAAATTAATTAGCCAACTAAAAATATATAGAAAAAATTAGCCGGGCATGGTGGCGCATGCCTGTAGTCCCAGCTAGTCGGGTGGCTGAGGCAGGATTGCTTGAGCCCAGGAATTTGAGGTTGCTGTGAGCTAGGCTGAAGGCATGGCACACTAGCCCAGGCAACAGAGTAAGACTCTGTCTCAAAAAAAAGAAAAGAGAGATGAGGTCTTGCTTTGTCACCCAGGCTGGAGTGCAATGGCATAATCCTCCTACTTGAGCCTCTTGAGTCCCTGGGATTATAGGTGTGACCCACCACACCCAGCTAGATGAGATCCTTATTCTAGAATAGAGGATGGAAAATTTCAGAATTTTTAAAATATCTTTTCATTAGGGGAATGTCATAATAATGTAATGCTAGTACCTTGACTATCAACATAGCACATTTACTGCTATTTCTTACATGCCAGAAGAATATACTAGTTCTCCACAAGTTTAGAGGCAAGATGCTTAGAAGATTTCCATCTGAATCCAGTAATAATTGTTTTCTAATAACTGCAATAGCTCAAGGTTATTTGAAACCAAACACATAGATGTTCTTACTAACGTGTTTAGAATATAAGAATAGCATACTGTAGCAGTGATTCTAAAATACCCTATTTTACAGATGAAATCCCCTTGTGAACATCATTTTGAACAGCTATTTTATAACATGGCAAAATGGTTTTTCTGGAATCACAAAGTGGCTCCCAAAGTTCTCAAATGTATGCATGGTCTTTGCCCTAAGAGTCACGGGAGATCTTGGTGATAACAGGATGCACTGTATTTATACTCACTAAATAGTTAAATAGTTAATGCTATTAACCAGAATGGACTTGGACAGCTGGTGATCAAGGCTGAATGGCTAGAAAAACTTCTTGAGAACTGAGGATGTTAATGCTATAGTATATTTGTGCTAGAACTGACAGCACATTTTTCAACATATTCCCTATAATGTATGAAAAATTATTTAAGAAGTCTAGTTCTAATTAACCAAGGGACCAAGTATTTCACTACACATTTCTTTTAAGCAGAAAACATTAACTTAGGAATAGGGGAATATTATTAATATCAAGTAATTTTTGCGATAACCAGAGAAAGCTAATGTATCCTTACTCCAAATTCAAGCCATACACATACAAATGTCTTAAAATCATTTCATAGTCAGACCTATTCTAAAGTCAAACAAGAAGGCTTAGGAATTCATCAGCCTTCAAGAAAAGAAATGCTACATGAAACCAAAGGTTTTCCAAAGAAAATCTAAAAGTTTACTCTCTCTCCTACTCTCATAAGGGACACAGAACACACAATATGCACTGACTGTATTAAGAAATACAAAAGAGAACCAAGAAGTATATCCATGAGCAAGCTGGTATATAATAGAGCAACAACATGATGTTAAGGTTCTAGAACAAAAAAAGGTTCTAAAAAATGAGCAGTTATATTCAATTTGTTGCTTTATAGGAATATAAGTTAAACCAGCCAAAAAGTCCTCTCCAGCTTTTTGGCATATTCACCAAATTCACCTATATTATCATTAGTGTATAACTGACTTATAAGACAAAAATGGTCTGGGCCACAATCTATTATCTCTAAAGAGATGTTTCCTGCATTACAGTATTAACTGCATACAGAATGGGAGAAATGTGGGCAATAATATGAAAATCTAAGCTACTGCCATATGGTGACAGGTACTAGAGTTAAATTAAGCCTCTACCCCCACGTCAGAAAGATGAAATAAATACAGTTTGTGATGGTTTGGTTAACAAAAACATATAGAATAACCTAAGTAGTGGGACAGGTACACAAGCTATTACTTTTATACTTGTAGTACAGAGAAGGCTATGTTGAAACACCTGGGTTAGGGATCACTTGCTTTAAACAAAAGCAATTCTTTTAACTCAAGTTTCAGTTTCATCATCTAAAACAAGTGGGTCCAACTGGGAGGCCAGCTTTTAGCATCCAGTGTGGAAGCACTTTATATTAAAGTCACAGATAAGTAAGCTGTAACTGAAAGTGAGAGTACTAGAATCTGAGTCACAAAATCACAGTTTGAATCCCAACTCTCTAATCAACTATGCGAATTTGAGCATAATCCCAGCTCTGCCATGTGACTTTGGCCAAGTTACTTAGCTTCAGCAAACCCGTTTCTTTCAAAAATGGGGATAACACATATATATTTTTAATCCTCCCCCCATTTCCTGGTGATGAGAGGGGATAATATTTATTTCTTAGGATTGTTGGGAGGATTAAATGAAATATTTCAGGAAAAGCAAAAAATAGCAGTTGGCACACAGTAAGAGCCCAATAAACTAATATAGCTATATTTAAATACTTGGAGCTCTATTTGCAATGCTTATGATTAAAAATTAAGGGTAACCTATATTAACATAGCTCTCAAAGAAAGGATATAGGCAAAGTTAGCTCACTAAGCAGTAAGGAGAGAATCACAAAAAGCAAGAGAAATTAATACCTGCTATCCCAAAATGGTGGTCAGAGTAAATTTCACATGTACAGGGCATGACGAATTTGTGATTATGCATAATGTTTTAGATATATTCACATAGATTAAAACCAAATAACCAGCAGAATGGCCACCAACTTGCAAGCACGTATCTCTGAATGAATGAATACCTAGCTGTACAGCTCTCCAAAGACTTGTTTTGGGACAAGGTCTTAATGCCCTCTGGGAATGGTTGACAAAGTTATAGAAATATGGGAATGGGCCAGTGAGAACATAGCCTATGAGAATAGTGATTCATGGTAATTTTTTTGTCCTTAAGAGATGATAAATCCAATAGGATTATTACATTAGTAAGTCAGCATTTGTTGTCTGCTGGATACTGGCTGAGGAGGAGACCCACTGAAATTGGTTAGTCGGAGCAGAACATGAAGAGTGGATGTCTTAATCTGGTTGGACTGCTATTAACAAAACACCACAGATCGGGTGGTTTAAACAACAGACATTTATTTCTCACAGTTCTAGAGGCTTTGAAGTCCAAAATCAAAGGTGCTGGCAGATTTGGTCCTTGTGAGGACCCTCTTCCTGGATCGCCAACTTCTTGCTGTGTGTCCTTACACAGCAAGAAGCAGCTGTTGTGTCTCTTCTTCTTCTTATCAGGGCACTAATCCCATTGTAGGGGCTCCAGCTTCATGACCTCATCTAAAACTAATTACCTTCCATAGTCCCTCACCTCCTAATACAATTACATGTGAGTCAGGGCTTCAACCTATGAATTTTTTGGGACACAAACATTCAGTCCATAACAGTGGAAATGGTAGATGCTTGCATATGTGATCATGGATAATAGAAAGAACAAAAAGTTTTGTATGACAGTGAGAAAAGGAGCTATTTAGACAACTAAAATTTTCATTTAGTAGTCCATGATCAAAATTAAGATGTATAAGTGATTTAAAAGGGCTATTTGAGAGATGGTTTCTTTTTCTCAGGGAGCAAGGGAGTCAGTTGGAATGTTTTAGTAATGCTACATGGTAAGTTAGATTCACTATAAAGCACCTACCTTTTCATTTTTACACAGTAGTAAACTGTTTACTGTGTGATGAGACCTGTCTATATACAGGTCACTCAGCAATCTTGGATATGAATATTGTCAGTGTCAGGTAGAAATTTTCTTCAAGCAACAGGACTTGTACTGCTGGCACATTTATAAGTATTAAGGATAGATACTTATCCCCAAAAGGATCAAATTCCAGAGAATCAACAAGAGCTGTCAGCTGTGTGGTAATTACGGCAGTCAAACAGGATAGAAAAGGTAAGCCCTGGCTTTGCTTAGCTAAGGATTTTCAATACTGTTTCAGAATAACAAAGATGCTAGTGGTAATCTATGGTCCAGTAGTCATTTTGCCCCAAAAGCATGTGCTGGTTTGAGGTAAAGTATTTGGAATGACTAGTATAATGTAAGCAAGTGGCACCTATGTGTACCTCTAAAATTCTGGTTTCTTGAGGATAGTTTACTCTTAAATGTGAAGTAAACAGGAAAAAACCAATTGCTCTTTAATTGTTTAATAAAGCAATATATTAATAATTCTCAGGTCCATGGTGACATAACTATCTTCTATCAGTAATTACGTCCTGACCTTAGCAAACCACTTGCTAAACCTGTACATAACATACTATGAACACATCTATCAACATTAATCTCTATTAGATATACCTGAAGAGAAGTGTAGTGTTGAGGGATGCCCACAAGATTTAAAATGGGGTGATCAGTTATGAAAGTGTAAGTTATTTATGATCATCCTTTTCTTCAATGCATTTTTTATCTTCCAACAGGAGAACTGCACGTCACTCCTCCTCCAGTTGACTCCAGCCACTTGTTATTGCCCAAGGCTGACTTTTCATGTCTGTAATTCCAGGCTTTATTTTTGATAAGATTTAACTGTTTCCCTTGCTCTCTCAGTGTCTCTTCCTATTCTCAGTCCTGTCATTCCTCTTCATGATTTGCTTTTAAGTACTTAAAGCAGTAACATTACAAGTTCTGGATCTGGTAAACAGGACACAGAATGCTTAAAAATCTGCCTTTAGTGCCATTCTTTGTAGCTACGGTAGTGCATGCCTGCCACAGCAGACATAAAAAGTAACAGAAGTATAGTCTCAGGGCATAAAACTCTTGCAAGTTGGTTATTCGTTCATTCAGGCATTTACCCACTCATTACACACACATCTGAGGGACTATTATGCATCAGGAACTATTCTAGGCACTGGGAATTGCACAGTGAACAAAACAGAAAAAGTCCTGCCCTTAAGAGTTTATATTCTAGAGGGGTCTGACAGGGGGATTTTCATCTCAGTTATGATTAGAATAAAAGCACAGAAATTTAAAGTTCCAATAATCCAATTTAAAATTGTATTTAAGCACAGATTCAGATACAGGACAAAATTTCTCCTGTCTCTTCTTATCCATTTGCCATTCAATTCATATGCCCTCCTCCTAAGAGAAGTGCTAAATTCTAGTTTTAAATGCTTTGCTGCTTGTAAAGGGAGCCTGTGAGGGTATTCTCTCATTTCTAGTTGAACCAGTATAAGCAACAACATACTCCAGAGGCAGGGTTTACTATCTCTTATGATTGAGTCTCAAAAGCCTTACATGGTTTGCCTTGGTAGAGCTTTGTGGTGTATATGGATATGTATGAATGTATGTACATATATTCAGCACTGAAGAACAATTTGGGAAAGTCAAATCTATTACATCTATTTCCTGTGCAAATCTAAGAAATCTTTCTTAAAAGTCTACCCTTTCAGAACTCATGAAAAAACTGACATACAAAATAATTTTATTCTCTAGGATTTACCTAGATAATCACTGCAAAGAAACAGAAGTTTTATTTTTCTTGAGACAGAGACTCACTCTGTCAACCAGACTGGAGTGTAGTGGCATGATGATAGCTCACTGCAACCTCCAACTCTCAGGCTCAAGTGATTCTCCTTTCTCAGCCTCCTGAGTAGCTAGAACTACAGGTACATACCAGGATTTCCAGCAAATTAAAAATTTTTTTTTGTAGAGATGAGGTCGGGCTACTGTTGCCCAGGCTCATCTCAAACTCCTGGCCTCAAAGTGATCCTCATGCCTTGGCCTCCCAATGTGCTGGGATTGCAGGCGTGAACTCCTAGGCCCAGCCAGAAGAGGTTTTAAATGGAGGTGTGTAATCCATAGAATGTGATGAGGGCAGAAAAGTGGTTTAACAACTACTCTAAACAACCAGAATATGTATTCTCTCACTTCTTAAAATCTCAACAATCTAAGGCCAAGGTCTCTCAACCACAACAGTACTGATATTTTGCGTTGTATAGTTCTTTGTTATCGGGGGCTATTCTATACACTGTAGAATGTTTAGCAGCATCTCCAACCTATATCTACTAAAATGCTAGTAGCAATAAACAAAAATATCTCCAGACACTGCCAAATGTCCCTTGAGGGGGCAAAAATCCACCTGGTTGAGATTTCTAATCTAGTTCATTGCTTGAGCTAAGGTTTAGTCGTTTAGCAAAGAATAACTATCAAAAAATATATTTAAAACTTCTATTGTGTAAGTACAAAATCTCTGTTTAGGCAATTTTCTGGTTTTCAGAGAAAGTTGTAAAATAGGGATAACGAATGGTTGTGAGGATTAAATGAGTTAGATGTAACCAGTTTAGCATATATCTCAAAAAAAATATTGCTCTGATTCCCACTACTCCTTAGGACCATATTATATGACAATACATGGTTAAGCAGAACTAGATTCCCTTATTTAAAATAACCAACACGGATAATCCACGAAAAGTGGCACACAGGCTTATACATTTTTTAAGACTATAAATCAGGCCAAAGATTTTACAATTTAACCTGTGGCTGGCTTAAGTAAAATATACTGATAATAAATTACTTGAATAAATTAATGAGTATAATAAATAAGAAAAGAGTACTTTCCCTAGGTTTAATTTTTTATTTCCTGTCTTCAATTTCTCTCATTCTGTCAGGAAGCATCATTTCTCAAACTAATAATTACCTTATAGAAATTTTTAAAAGCGCCCATGGTCTAAAAGGTTTGGAAAATACTATACACAGTAGATCTCTGTTTGACTTCACAAGAAACATTAGCATAGTAAACAGAAGCTTGAAGTAAAGAAATCTGCTTAAGCTGGTATTAGTGAAATGTATAACAACATCTCAGTTTTGGGCAACACTTGTCTATGTACATGCCATCTTGAAAAAGTAATTGGCTAGACTTCTAACAAAGTACAAAATAATATGGCACATACTTATGTAATCATCACTGAAATTTGTCAAATCCTAACATTTAAACATTTTTGTTTTAGATCTTTTAAAATAACTAAACATTAAGAGCCTATAGTGCTTTTTATACTCTTCACTCTATTGTTTAGTTTTTGTTTTTAAAAACTTTTTAATGTTCAGCTCAATGAATTATGACAAAGAAAACTCTCATAAACACCACCAAGTATAGTACCAGGTCAAGATACAGATCACTGAAAACCTCTTAGAAGATCCACTTGAATTCCTCCAAAGCACAACCACCACTCTGCCTGTAAAGTTACAAAAGCCTTCTAGACTGTTTAAATAATCACTTCCTTGAAAATATGCAACCCCTAACACCATAGATGGGATCCCCAAACATGAAAGTTTATTTTTGTTTCGTTTTTGAACATTAAAAGAAAAAAAATCACATAGTATCTTTTGGGTCTGGCTTCTTTTGCTCATGTATTTTTATGAGATTCACCCATGTGCATGTAGTTGTAGTTTAGGTTCATTGCTCTTGTATAAACATATAACAATTTATCTGTCCATACTACTGATGGAAATTGTTTCATTTTTTTTCCAGTATGAAAATACTACAAACATTTTTGTATGTTTCCTAGCATATAAGAAATGTACGTTTATTGGTTGGGTTTATACCCAAGAATGGAAATGCTGATTATAGCAGAAAAATAACTGTAGCTTTAGCATGTAACACTAAACTCTTTTCCAAAGTGGTTGTTGCAACTGACATTGCCACTAGCAGTATGTGAGAGTCCTTGTTGCTTCAATTATTTGTAAATACCTAGTAAATTTAGAAATCTGGTGTTACTATATGGTTTTGTTTTGTACCTAGTTTATTAATCTTTTCACATTTGTCAGTCATTTGGATATTTTGTGAAATGTCTGTGCAAAGCTCTTGTCCGTTTAAAAAACTTTTTTCTTACTGATTTGTAGGGTTTTTAAAAATTATCTGATATAAATCCTTTATTGGATTTTTGTGTTACAATTATATCCTACTATGAGGCTTGCATTTTTACTCCCTTTAACATCCTTTGATGAAAAAAATGTTCATAATTCAACATAGTTCAATTTACCAATCTTTTCCTTTCTATACAGTGATTTTTGAGTTCTGATTAAGAAACATTCAGGCAAATTATTGTTCTTTTTAATATTATCTTTCCCTCCCCTGGTTATTTTTTATCTTTTATTGTTAATAGCTTTACTATGACTAGCTTAAGAGTTTTCTTTCATTTTTTTTAAAAAAATTCATTTGTGGGGTTTGTAAAAAAATCTTTTTTATCAATAGCTTTAATAAGCCAGAAATTGTGAAAAATTTCTCAGCCATTCTCTTTAGTTAATTACTTTTTAAAATTCTATCACCTATCTTCCTAAGACTCCAACTAGAACAAAGTTAGACCTACTTACAGAATCCTCCCCACCTCTCACTGTCCTTTTTGTATTTTTCATCTCTTGGTTTCTCTGTGCTTCATTCTGGACATTTTCTACGGACCTATCTTATAGTTCATAATTGTTCTCTTTAGCTGTGTCAGATACCCTGTTAAACCTTTCCACTAATTCTTAATTTTATTATAAAATTCAGTTCTAGAATTTCTACTTGGCTCTTTCATATACTTTCTGGTTCATTGTTGAAGTTTACAATCTCACCTTTATTACCTTGAACAAAATAAGTATAGTCATTAAAAATCTATGCCTGAAAAAGTATCTGGAGCCCTGGCGGGACACTGGTTGGTTTGTTGCTGGTTCTCACTCTTATCTTTCCTTGTGTGCCTAATTATTTCCAATTGTGTGCTGAACATTTTATTAGAAAAACTATTCATAGAAATTATAAAATGATTTAAAGATTATTGTGAGAGTCTTTAAATTTTTGCTTGCTTCTTGCAGGAATCTATAGGGGGACTAACAACCTCAAATAACTATGATCTAAACTCAAGGATTGAGATGATTTGATATAAAGCTACAATCCCTGTGACAACAGGTCAATTTCTGGCTCGCCTTTATTCTAAGCATTCAGTCCTTTGGGATCTCAACCTAAAATATAGGAGGATTTACTACAGCTGCTTCTGTCACTCCTTTAGGCAGGACTTGGTCCCAAATTCTAACCTCCCTAGCCCACCAAGTCTATGAAAAATGAGTTGTTCAAGACTTTTAGGTGCCTTTTCCAGAGGGATGTTTCAGCAAATGTCTCACCCTCTTCTTTGAATTTCTACTTTTTCTAGGATTTTAGACTTAAGAATTACTTCTTCAGTATTGTTTAGCTCTCTGAAGCCTTCAAGATTTCCCACCGTCCCCCAAACCAAATACCAGTTTAAGAGACTGAAATTGTAGGAAACAAGCATAAAAGGCCACACAACATTATGTGGCCCTAAAAGTATGCAGGTTGCCTGGGAGGCCATGCCTTTGGAGACTGAGGGGAAGGAGAGAGATGCTGGGGGCTTGAGACAGGGAGAGACTGGAGCCCTTCTGTCTTAACCTGGGGCTGGGGTAGTTTTTAATGATGGGCTTACTGATTCTCTCCTCGTCTCTGGATAGATGCCTTCCAAGATTTTAAAAAATGTTAAGAAAAGTTTTCCTAATTGTTCTCCATGGAAGGGTGGTCTGAATTATCTAACTTGTCATTACCAGAAGCCCTAATACTTATCCTTGTATACTTTTGCTTAATTTCACTTCCTTCTCTTCCTTATGTTGAATTTGATGTTTATTATTTCTAATTGGTATAATTTTATCATATATGTATTTAGTTGATAATAATTTTATCTTGCATATTTGAGGTTGACCCATGCTAACAGAATTAGTATTACTCCATTAATTTTTTTTTTTCTTCTTCTTTTTTTAAAGCGACAGGGTCTTGCTCTGTTTTCCAGGCTGGAGTGCAGTGGTGGAACCATAGCTTACTGAAATCTCGAACTCCTGAGCTCAAGCAACCTCTTGCTTCAGCCTCCTGAGTGGCTAGGACTACAGGTGTGTGCTACCACACCTAATTATTTTCCTTCTTTTCTTTTCTTTTTTTGTTTTTAGGATAGGGTCTCACTGTGTTGTCCAGGCCCATCTTAACTTCCTGGCCCCAACTGATCCTCCTGCCTCAGCTTCCCAACTAGCTTGGTTTACAGGTGTGAGCCATCATACCCCACTCCTATTTCATTAATTGTTGCTGTATGTATATTATTATTCAAATTCATTAATCAAAAAGTACAGTATACTCTTATTGCCCTATTTAGATAGCCTATTTGAATTGTTTGCTATTATTCACTATTAAAACCAATATAAAAATAGACATCCTTATATATGATTCCTTGTGCAGATCTGGGAAGTTCTCTGAGGTATGAGCCAAGATGTGAAATTGCTGGGGAATAGTATATGAGAATCTTGAACACTATCATCCATTTACTCTCCTAAGTGGTTGTATTCATATTTGTGAACATTTAAAGTGTTTTGTTTTTTTTCCAATCTCGAAGGAGTGAATTATATAGGATTGTGACTAATCTTTTCTTGGTTTATTACCTTCCTAATAATGAATAACGATGAATATCTTAAGCTTATTGGTCAATGGATTTTCACTCCTTTGAATTGCCTATTTTTTAATTGGGCTAGTTTTCCCTATTATTGATGTGCTTCTTTTTCCTCAATTCTGGATTCTATTATAATATTTTATCAGTTATATGCACTCCAAACAGATTCTCCCAAGTTGTAGTTTCTTTATTTTTTTATTTTTTTGAGACAGAGTCTCACTTTGTTGCCCAGGCTAGAGTGAGTACCGTGGCATCAGCCTGGCTCACAGCAACCTCAAACTCCTGGGCTCAGCGATCCTACTGCCTCAGCCTCCCAAGTAGCTGGGACTACAGGCATGCGGCACCATGCCCGGCTAATTTTTTGTATATATATATTTTAGTTGGTCAATTAATTTCTTTCTATTTTTGGTAGAGACAGGGTCTCGCTCAGGCTGGTTTTGAACTTCCGACCTTGAGCAATCCGCCTGCCTCGGCCTCCCAGAGTGCTAGGATTACAGGCGTGAGCCACCGCACCCAGCCGGTTTCTTTATATTTTATTTTATTATTTTATTTATTTTATTTAATATTTTATTTTATTTATTAATTACGGAGTCTTACTCTGTTGCCCGGGCTAGAGTGTCATGCCATCAGCCTAGCTTACAGCAACCTCAAACTCCTAGGCTCAAGCAATCTTACTGCCTCAGCCTCCCAAGTAGCTGGGACTACAGGTACGCGCCACCATGCCCGGCTAATTTTTTTTTTTTTTTTGAGACAGAGTCTCACTTTATTGCCCAGGCTAGAGTGAGTGCCGTGGCGTCAGCCTAGCTCACAGCAACCTCAAACTCCTGGGCTCAAGCAATCCTGCTGCCTCAGCCTCCCAAGTAGCTGGGACTACAGGCATGTGCCACCATGCCCGGCTAATTTTTTCTATATATATTAGTTGGCCAATTAATTTCTTTCTATTTATAGTAGAGATGGGGTCTCGCTCTTGCTCAGGCTGGTCTCGAACTCCTGAGCTCAAACGATCCGCCCACCTCGGCCTCCCAGAGAGCTAGGATTACAGGCTTGAGCCACCGCGCCCGGCCCAGCTAATTTTTTATATATATACTTTTAGTTGTATAGCTAATTTCTTTTTCTTTTTTTTTTGAGATAGAGTCTCTCTTTGTTGCCCAGGCTAGAGTGAGTGCCGTGGCGTCAGCCTAGCTCACAGCAACCTCAAACTCCTGGGCTCAAGCAATCCTGCTGCCTCAGCCTCCCAAGTAGCTGGGACTACAGGCATGTGCCACCATGCCCGGCTAATTTTTTCTATATATATTAGTTGGCCAATTAATTTCTTTCTATTTATAGTAGAGATGGGGTCTCGCTCTTGCTCAGGCTGGTCTCGAACTCCTGAGCTCAAACGATCCGCCCACCTCGGCCTCCCAGAGAGCTAGGATTACAGGCTTGAGCCACCGCGCCCGGCCCAGCTAATTTTTTATATATATACTTTTAGTTGTATAGCTAATTTCTTTTTCTTTTTTTTTTGAGATAGAGTCTCACTTTGTTGCCCAGGCTAGAGTGAGTGCTGTGGCGTCAGCCTAGCTCACAGCAACCTCAAACTCCTGGGCTCAAGCAATCCTTCTGCCTCAGCCTCCCGAGTGGCTGGGACTATAGGCATGTACCACCATGCCCGGCTAATTTTTTCTATATATATAAGTTGGCCAATTAATTTCTTTCTATTTATAGTAGAGACAGGGTCTTGCTCTTGCTCAGGCTGGTTTCGAACTCCTGACCTCGAGCAATCTGCCTGCCTCGGATTACAGGCATTAGCCGCCATGCCCAGCCTATATTTATTTATTTACAGGTATCTTTTGCTGCACCAAAATTTACAAATTTTAACAGTCAAATTTAATACTTTTTCCTTTATGTTTTGAATCTTGCTAAAGAAATCTTTCCCCATTAAGAAAGACAGTCTCCTCAATTTTCTTCTATAAGTTTAGCTTTTCATACTTAGAAGCATAACACTCCTATAATTGTTTGATGTTTGTATTTGGTTTGTATTAGGAACCTACGATTCTACTCTCATTGCCACCATTTTATTCCAGGCTCTCAATATCTCAAAAGTAAATCAGCTATGGTATTAGAAGTTAGGAAAGCAGTTACCTTTAAGGAATAGTAAAGAGTACTGACCAGGGTGTAAGGTATGTTCACTCTGCTGATACATACTGAGCTGTAGATTAACAATTTCTACACTTTTCTGTAAGCATAATGCAGTGGTGGGCTAAAGCTGGTTCACACTGGTCTGTGAGGCTTAAACATACCTGGAATATGTTCTTTCTTCTCTATACTTGTACTTCTCATCATCCCAGGTCTAACTGAAACTCTACTTGCTTCATAAACGATTTGTCACTCCCCCACCAACACAGTATAGTGATTTCTTTTTCTTCCAACATATTTTTTGGTCTAAACCATCCATTCAGATAGCACCATACTGCTACATAACAAAATACCTCGTAAGTGATTTTTTTCTTAGAAATGCTTTTTCAAGACGGATTTTAAGTTCCTTAAAGACAGAAGAACTGTTCCAAGCCCCCAAAGATTTACCTACCTTTGAAATAGGTACTCAAAAATACAGGTAGAATGACAGAATTTTGCATTTTCATGTCTTGTTTCTCAAAAGCGAGGCACGATGACAATGAATTGTCATAATTAAGAAGAAATTCAAATGTTAAAGGGACACATATTTCTGACACAAGTACCTTGGTAACAGTAATAGGAAGAGAAAACACAGATGGTACATGGCAGTTTTATGATTGCAGAATAGAGCAGGACAATGAACACTAATCAGAAGTTCTTTGGTTTCCCACTCTGTCTTGCCCTAGATTTGACAGGCTGTGGAGATTAAATGGCTGCAGACAATGTAAAGAGAGAAAAATCTCATAGTTTCTATGAGATTAAATTATTAGTTTTGAAACCTTCTGGACCACATGACAACTATCCTTTCATTTGCACAAAGGCTAGAATCATAACCAACATATTTTTTAATTTCAAATTTAATTAAATGTAAAAATAAGCATTTGCTTTTTTCTATAGCATGACATCTCAGAAAAAATTGGTTGCCCACAATAATTTTAAACTACTAATTTAAACCTTACTCATTCTTCCTCACGTTGGATGAGACCATCTCATGCCCATTTCAGTATAGTCTCCATATCCCCCTCCAGCGGTGAGTATATACTTTAATAAAACAAGATTCTCTTTATACAAAGAGGATATTATATCAGTAAGTGCTAAAAATATATTCTCCCCTTTACGCTGCCCCAATAACAATTCTGGGAAGAATGTGTAGTGAGGGGAGAATATACCTCTTGAAGATTTCTGGTTTTACTCCTTCCTCTCTTCTTACCGTTACTAGACATCGACACATGTTTGCGTAAGCCACAGAGAAACTGGGTTCATCAATAGCCTTCTCAAAGACCAGGTCAATGACTCCTTTCAGCCTCTCCTCTGTGTCAACAGTAAGTCCTGACACTTGCTTCATCAGTTGGTTGAACATCTGTGGTGTCAATTTATTTAAGATACTTCGAACTTTTCTAAAAAGTTCCTAGAAGGGCCACAAAAAAGAAAAGAGCATTAAAGTAGCTATGACAATATAGTGCTTTCTGTAAGGATTAATATTTTTGTAATTTACAAGTTCAACTTTTCAAATTATTAACAAAAGCTGTGAACTAGTCACAGAAATAATTAAACTCATCTATTTTAATAAACAGTCAAAAATTACAATACTTTCTTTTCACTACTGATGGAAATTCTAGAACTAGGTGTATTCACACTTCACTGGTGGGAATATCATAGTGCATTTCTAAGGGCAATTTGACAATGTGTAGCAAAAGCTTCAAAACTGTGGATGTACTCTCTAGACCAGCAATTATTTATTTCCAGAAATTTATTTAGGGATAGGTAAAAAGATTTTAGCTATGATAAGTTCCATCATAGCACCTTATAGTAAATGACTTAAATGCATAAAAATAGGAATTTGCCTGAATTATGGCATAATATAAATTATGGCATGGAATACTAGGCAGAAGTCTTTTAAAATAGTATTGTAAAAACACTGAACAAATTAGGAATAGAAAGGACCTTTCCCAACTAGAAAAAGGGCATCTACAACCCTACTTAATGGTGAAAGGCTAAATGCTTTCCCCTAAGATTGAGAATAAAGCAAAAACATTTATTCTCACTATTTCTATTTTTCCAAATGACTCCAAAACAAAATGGATTTCTAAATTCTAGCTTATAAGAAATGAAGGCCTGACAAGGAGATATAAAGCAATGTCTTTACTAATTAGATTAGCACAGGACTAAGAGACTCAATCACTGAAGATCTAAAAATGCATTTTAAAGAAATGAAATATTAATTTAAGCCTGAATGATAAGTCTATGACATATGAACCCTCGAAACATGATGACTATTCTGAAAAGAAACACAGATGGCAATTTCAAGAGAATATGGTAATAGGTTATCTGGCATTTGTGATGGCTTTTATAATAATGCTTTTATATAAAAAGCCTTAAATTAATACCTTTACATATACTAATAAGGCAAAGCAAGTTAAACTAAAATTTTAAAATATCATTATAATTCCAAAACAATGTTAGGATACACTTCTGTTTTCACCTGAGTTTTAATGTTTTCAGGATCTTCAGCTTGGCTGTCTCGTTTTTGACTGGGTTTCCAGGCATTCTCTGCCTTTTTCAGGTGTACATCTTCTTTTACAGAAACTGTGATGATCTTTCTGGGTTCTCTTCTTTGGCCAGGTTGAGATCTCCGTGGTCCAACATTCAACAACTAGGACAAGAATATTATATCTATTCAGAGTACTTACAATTTGTCTCTGCTGTGCTGTGCAAGTCAAGCTTGATGATCACACCAAACACTTCTAGATGCAAAGATTGGGTATTAGGCATTCAAGTTAAATGTGATCTTTTTGAGGGAGGTGGGATTAAGAAAAATAATTACAGAATACCATCAACATAATGTTCTCCACCACTACAATTTTTGATCCTGAGGTCCTTAATGAGTCAGAAAATCACTTTGATAAAGCTGTTATTCCTAACCAGAAAGACTACACTTAACTGAATTCTACATATTACTAGCTGTATGACTATGGACTGGTCACTTGAATAATTACAAAAATTCACAGAGTAATCATCCAAGTTACAAATCTGCTTCAAATATTGGGTTTTTATACTTCCAGGATAAAATGCAAATATAACCTCATCACTAAAATTCTTGGTAGCATCAACTAAATTCAGCCTGACTGCATATCATAAAGAATCCCTCTCAAATTTCTGGGTCAGAAATACTAAAATAAGCCTATCAATATCATGAATTAGAGTCAAACTAAATTACTCTTTGAAAAAATGTCTTCTTCTACTTGTCAGCTCTCTGTTCCTGCTGGATTCTAACTATACCAATACATGTTGGCAAGTCATAGTGGCCACCAAATTAAGTATTGTTACTGCAAGAGATAATGGGGTAAGTTAAAAGTTGCTTTGGTGTATCAAAATACTCATAATACTTGCTACCGTAATGCTTGGAAGTCATTTTCTAAAATTAAACATCTGGATTGATACCAAGTTCTCCTATCTCCTAGACCTGTTGCGTGTTGGCTACCGTTACTTTTTCTGATATATCATTCTTTAAAAGCTAAGCAAATATTGACCATTAATTAGATGTTTCCTTTACTCCCCCCCTCAGTTGCACTGAAGGGCTAGCCAATAGATTCCAAGAGAGAAGAAAAAAAATCACACAATGCATACAGATGAGAATCACCTCTCACTTAATGCCCCAACAATGCCCTTTTGAATTCATACAAGCTTCAGTGAAAGAAGTACAGATTCAAATATCATACATTATATAAAAAGACAGCTTCTAGGAGAGACATGGTCTGAGGCATAAGCTGATAAGCTTAAAAGCCTTTACACATCAATCAGTGACAGAATTATTCCCTTAGCTTTAGCATTTGCCCCAATTAGAAATTGTAGTATCAAGAACCCATCAGGAACAAAAGTTAGAATTTCTGGAAACGTCATACCAATCTTGTCAAATGCATCCAGCTAATTATACAGTAATGATAGTATGATCTCTATTTGGCAAACATGAAAAAAGGGTCAGATAAACCTAGAGGTATCAGGCATGGTATAACTGAAAGAAACTAAAGATCATCAGACCAGAAAAATAACAATAGGGAACAGCTGCTAAACCAGACAGTACTACTATAAGAACATTTATTTATAAGTAAAACTCTGATAAGGTAGCCTAGACCAAATAATTCTGTTAAGAAAATGTGGCAAGTAAGGTCTGGATTTTATAACTCAGGTTATATTCTAGTGTAAACTTGTGTGGCTTAATAATAACTTTTCAATGCTTGGATTAAGCTCAAGGAAACAATTATATCATACAACATTTAATTTAATCCATGCATTTACACAAAAAATTTGTCTACAACAAATATTTCTGGGTGTAATAAAAGGAAATTATATCAAAATCATATAAGAGCCATAGTATGCATAATTGGAGATAAAATCAAAAAAGGTCCATTTCCAAAAACTACTGCAAACAAGAAGGATCATGCCTTGAGATCTGAATGTAGAATGTGGTAGATAAGATTTATGCTGTATTCCTTTACCTGCCCCAAAGCAACTATATGTGAATTTCAGATAAGCCATACAGGGACATGAGAAATATTACTAAATAAATAACCACAATGCTTCAAAGCAAAAAAAATTTTTGAAAGGCTAAGAAATTGTTAGTCCAGGACAAAATAGTTAAAATTATAACCCATGTGTAAAGCTCCAAAAACAAATTTAAAAATTATATTTGGGTATCTCTGGATATAACTAAGATGAACACTTTTCACAAATATTTGAGTCCTTAATAGATTTACTATACTTATAAATCCTTAACATGCTCAATTAATCAGTCTCTAATGTTCTCATATTTACATTCTGGGAATGAATTCACTCACTGGAACATCAATGCCTGGAAAGTGGTGCAGTGAAGAAAAAAGGCATAGTAGAAGACAAAAGAACTGGACTCTAGAGTCCAAATCTGCTACTTATGAGCAAATTTACTGTAAGCCTTTTAACTTTGATGAGTTTAAAGCTTTCTCATATATACAATGCCACCCATACCTGAAAAAGTTACTGAGAGGATCATAGGATAAAAGCCACGTAATAGGACCTTAACAGCTAAGTAAGGTATCATCATCAATACCAACAAACCAAAAAGAGCTTAAACAAAAATTATATAAAGATTTAAACACATTTTGTTTCTTTTTGTGTGCAAAAATATTAATACAAATCATCGAATTCACAGTATCTTTCAAAAGGAGCATCATATGATGAATGGCTAATCTACTAAACACAAACAAAATATAGGATCCTGTGCTAAGAGTAAAAGGGCATACAACAAGAAACAATTTCTGTTTTCTTTGCCTGAAAGACAGCCAATCCTGATTAATGGCTAGAAGAGGAAATTTAAGATATACTACGCTCAAAGTCCACAATATCAGAACTAAAATGAAGTGTCAAAATTTGGGTTGATTAGTGAACCATAGTTTATTTTAGGTGAACCTGAAGTTTAAATTTTTTACCCAATCTAATTTTTCATAAATGTGTTAAATAAGAATTATACCCATCTCTGTTTTACAATGTAATATATATTGCTCCTTTCTCAATTTCCTGGTTTTTTGTTTTGTTTTGAGGCAGAGCCTTACTCCACTACCCTGGGTAGAGTGCAGTGGCATTATCATAGCTCACTGCAGCTTCAAACTTCTGGGCTCAAGTGATCCTTCTGTGTCAACCTCCTGAGTAGGTGGGACTACAGCAGCACGTCACGACTCCCGGCTACATTTTTCTATTTTTTAGTAGAGATGGGGGTCTCACTTTTGCTCAGGATGGGCTTGAACTCTTCAGTTCAAGTGATCTGCCTGCCTCAGTCTACCAGAGGGTTAGGATTACAGGCATGAGCCACTGTGCCCGCCCGCATTGCTCCTTTCTCATTCAGAGACTATAACTGCAAATTCTTCTGCTTACCTGGATAATCAAAGAAAATGGAATCAATGTTCACTAGTGATTTTTAAAGACTAAAGACCACCAAGTGTTGCTGTAAAGAGAAAAGGGAGAAGCTCAGGTGGGAAGAGTGCTTGAGGACAGCTGTTTGAGGCCAGCCTGTACAACACAGCAAGATCCCATCTCTAAAAAAAATTTAAAAATTAGCGTATAGTCCTAGCTACTTATAAGGCTGAGGCAGAAGGACTGAATGAGTCCAGGAGTTGGAGGTTACAGTGAGCTATGATATTTACTCCAGCCTGGGTGAGAGAGAGACAGAGAGAGAGAGAGAGAGAGAGACAGACAGACAGACAGACAGATAGACAGAGAGACAGAGGAGAAATGGTATGAACTTATGAAACTTTTTTGCTCTTAGGATTTTTATAATAAATCAGTTAATCTTAAAAGTTAGTTAAAAGGAACATGAATGACAATTTACAAGTCTATGCCCACAGCCTCTCTTAAGATATATCTTTTGGAGTACTTTTTATGATGTCTGCAAATAGATCACTATTAAAATATCACCACATGAAGACATTCTATGTTCATGGGGTGGAAGAATCAACATTGTTAAAATGTCCATATTACCCCAAAAGATGTATAGATTCAATGCAATCCCCATCAAAATACAATGACATTCTTCACAGAAATAGAAAAAATAGTCCTAAAATTTATATGAAACCACAAAAGATCCAGAATAGTCAAATCTATCCTGAGCAAAAAGAACAAAACTGGAGGAATCACATTACCTGACTTTAAACTATACTACAGAGCTTCAAACAAAAACAGCATGGTACTGGCATAAAAACTGACACACAGACCAATGGAACAGAATAGAGAACCCAAAATAAACCCACACATCTGTAGTGAACTTATCTCCGACAAAGGTGCCAGGAACATATAGCGGGGAAAGGATGGTCTTTTCAACAAATGGTGCCAGGAAAATTGGATATCCGCATGCAGAAGAATGAAACTAGACCCTGATCTTTTGCCATATACAGAAATCAAATCAAAATGGATTAAAGACTTAAATAAATCTAAGACTGGAAACTACAAAACTACTAGAAGAAAACACTGAGGAAATGCTTCAAGACACTGGTGTGGGCAAGGACTTCTTGAGCAATACTCCCAAAGCACAGATAACCAAAGCAAAGTTTGACACATGGGACCATACCAAGCTAAAAAGCTTCTGTACAGCAAAGGAAACAATTAATAAAGTGAAGAGATAACCCACAGAATGCGAGAAAATATTTGTGAACTACCCATCTGACAAGGGATTAATAATTAGAATATATAAGGAGCTGCAAAAACTCAACAGGAAAAATAATCAAATAATCTGATTAAAAAATGAGTAAAAAGGATCTGAGTAGACATTTCTCAAAAGAAGACATATAAATTACCAACAGGCATATGAAAAAATGCTCATTAGTCACTAGAGAAATACAAATTCAAACTGCAATGA
The DNA here is from genome assembly GCA_008750895.1 of Mirza zaza. Classification (NCBI taxonomy): domain Eukaryota; kingdom Metazoa; phylum Chordata; class Mammalia; order Primates; family Cheirogaleidae; genus Mirza; species Mirza zaza. The sequence goes on from VSMD01065090.1 coordinate 61,274, forward strand.
GATATCATCTCACCCAAGTTAAAATGGCTTTTAGCAAAAAGATAGGCAATCATGAATGCTAGTGAGGTTGTGGAGAAAGGGGAACCCTTGTACGCTGTTGGTGGGAATGCAAATTAGTCAATGACTATGGAGAACAGTATGGAGGTTACTTGAAAAACCAAAAATATAACTACCACATGACCCATCAATCCCAGTGCTGGGTATATACTGAAAGGAGGAAAAACCAGTATATCAAAAAGATATCTTATACTCCCATGTTTATTGCAGCACTATTCACAACAGCCAAGATTTGGAATCAACCTAAGTGTCCATCAACACATGAATAAAGAAATTGTGGTACATACATACAATGGAATATTAGATAGCCACAAAAAAGAATGAAATCTTGCCATTTGCAACAACATGGATGGAACTGGAGAACATTATGTAAAATGAAATAAGCGAAGCACAGAAAGACAAATCTCACATGTTCTCACTCATATGTGTGAGCTAAATATGAAAAATAATTGATCTCATGGAGACAGAGTGGCATAATGATTACCAGAGGATGGGATGGGTAGTGAGGAGGGAGGGGTAAAGTTAGGATGGTTAATAGGTACAAAAATATAGTTAAATAGTTAGAATCAACAATATTGGATAGCACAACAAATCAACAATAAGTTGACTATAATCAACAACATGTTAGGGTACACTTTAAAATAACTAGAAGAGTGTAACTGGAATGTTCTTAACACAAAGAAATGATAAATGCCTATAGTGATCGATACCCCATTTATCCTGATTTGATTAATTCCTACTGTATGCCTGTATCAAAATATCATAGGTACTCTACCATGATATACAACTATTAATATTATCTACTTATAATAATTAAAAATAAAAAAATAAACGAAAATCACCAAAAAATTTAAATATCACACCAGTCACGTAATTTGATTTTTTAAAACAACTAGAAGATGTTATTTCCTGGTTATTTCCAATAGATATGTACTTTACCATCCCCTGAAGGGCATTTATGTTTGAAAACTATATATGTCTTCACTACAATTTAAAACAATAGGTATACATTAATAATATTTTGTAACAAGTTTGTTGCAGAAAAGTTTATAATAGAAATCATGGCTACTTGAGCCATACTATGGAGCATACCTTATAAATTTTAATATCATTAGGTAATTAATTATAAGCCAATTTGGACAATTGGCAAAAGTGACTAGAGGTATGTAGCCAGAAACAAGGATGAGTAGGGCTGCTGCCTTTTTCCAAACAACATTAAGTTTTGTTCCTTTATATATGTTAGATATTTCTGTCCTATGACATTCCCATCTGTATCAACATCAATATGCCAAGGTAAACGGGGCAATTAAGTGAAGAATCTTATCTAGGGGAGAGGCTAGAAGAATAACTACTTGCATTAAAGACTTAACACAGGGGTACTCAAACTTTTTAAACAGGGGGCCAGTTCACTGTCCCTCAGACCGTTGGTGGGCCGGACTATAGTTTAAAAAAAAAAACTATGAACAAATTCCTATGCACACTGCACATATCTTATTTTGAAGTAAAAAAACAAACGGGCAAAAACACGTACATGTGGCCCGCGGCCGTAGTTTGAGGACGCCTGGCTTAACACATCAACATAATCCTGAGAGATCACAATTTCACTAGCTTTTCACACAGGGCAAAGCTACTTAAAAAAAGAAAATTAAATAATTAACCCTGATCTTTTTGGAGACACTACAAAATCTAGATAATGTCTCATTTCCAGTTACTAGTTTAAATGCACCAGAATAATTCACTGATCTGATTGATATATGCAGACATATAAATGAATGGGCAAACACACATTGTGATAAAGTTACTTTTAAAATTCATTTTCTATTTTCAATATTTTAAAAGAGATATATGCTTATTCCCAACTCACCATATTTCCTTTTTGTCATACCTAATTGTTAGCAAACAATGAATAGTGAGTTGGTAAGGGAAACTGACAATATGTACTGGGAGAGGATTCATACCTTCTGTGAGTGACATATTAACAAAATTTAGCAATATAATAACAACCACATATGCTGTTATCCAGAGAATGATCAAAATGACATCAACATTATTTCAAATGTTTGACAAAACAAAGATATAAACCAAAATGAATATAATTTATATGTTTATACAAATATGAATTTAAAGCATAAAAAAAAAAGGGAGATAGTGCTAGAAAAAAATTTAAAATGGTTTCTAGAAAACTGCTTTCTAAGACTTTCTGGTGAGGTAACTCAAGCTTTAGAAAAGTTTTTTAATATTTTGAGAAACTAGGTAAGTGTTAAATTTCAAACCTGTGTAAGAACAGAGTATGTCATATACAAAGGTCCCTAAGATGGTGATGCTCAATAAACAATATGCTTCAAAAATTAAAGAGGTTTTCTTTCTGTAGCTTTTTCAAAGCCTCCAATGCACTGTAGGCATTCAAGTATTTTCAATCAGCATTTGGCTGCAGGCAAATAATCAAATAATTTAAATATCTACAAAATGATATTTGTTTTCAGACAGTATAGTCTTATTTCAAAGCAGGTTTCAAAAGTTGCCATTCTAGAAATAAAAACGTGATGGAGAAATAAAAAGTGTCACCTTACATAAAAATATTTTTATAAGCATAAAAGAGTCTTAACAGGGTGATCTGCAAATGTACATCGAACCCCATGCTCCTCCAGAACTTTAAAAGTGCTCTCTGTGCCATTCTAACTCGGAGAAAAGAGGCATTCATATCACTGACAACTTTCCCCCATGCTTTCTGTGAGTCTACAAAGCATGGAGTAGGCACAGTCTGCCGAATCCTGCACAGTGCAGTGCCCCAGCATAACTCCATTGGTGATGCCACTTCCACCGCTGAAGAGCCTGCCACTGGGGGTGTAATGGCAATCTGCAGTTTACCAACACTGCACTCTTTTGTACATGTCATTTGTTCACATTTTGACTTTACAACCTAGAATAAATAAGAAGAGCAAAACAGAAAATATTATACACCAAAGACTATTTTTAAAAAAGGGTTCAGCGCACCCCTAGAGGCAGGCTCTTCAGGGGTGAGTGCGACATCGCCAGTGGAGTGCAAGTTGGGGCTTTGCTCTGATCCAGAATTGGCAATCCATGCCTGCTCTGCACTTTGCAAATCTGTAGAAACAAAGACAAAGACATGACCATTAGCTGACCATCACCAGAGATTTCCAGTACATCAGGACACCTCAAAACAAAACAGGAATCTTATCAAGGTTGGCTCTATTTTCAAACCTATTTGTAAGTCATTGAAAGTGAAAAAATATTATTAAAAAAATGAGGGACAAATTAATGCAGACCACCTTCTTTCAAGTAAAAACAACTCAAGTGTATTCATTATTTGCTTTAATATTAGTGTAAAAAGATAGTTTTTGCCTCTTCTGCTTCTTCTTGATTAGAGGAATCAACAAATAAATCTGCTCTGTTGCCGACAGATAAGATGTCATGGAGTCTACGACAATTTCTAACTAATTGGGTCGTAGAGAACTTGCACTTACAGGTACACCTCTTCCACCAGGTGTCTGCCTTCCAAAATCTGCAAAGGCTGGAGTAAAGTCTGGTCCTCTTGGCAAAATCCGAGGATCCAGTGTTCGCATTGGTAATTTGGGTTGGTTGATCTGCATGGAAAAGCAAAGGAAAGCTTAACACACACTCCAGAACATTCAGTGCCACAAAGATAAAAACTTTGACTGAAAATTTCTATTAGCTGAAAGCAGGTATGGCCTGGCTTCTGATCCAGTAGAGGTCCAATCTGATCCACAGAAGATTCTCCTGGGCTACTCTTAAAAGCCATTAGGACAACAATGGTTTTCTGGTACCCTGGGACTGAATTCTCAAGGGGAGGCTATACACAATGAGTAGATTGGCTCACTAGATATTTAGGACAAGACCAATGGTAGGTACAAGACAAGTAATTTTGAGATAGTCTGAACTAAAGCCAAATTTTAGGATTTTTAAAAAAGTATATTCACCAGGATATTAGAGCACCTAGCTATAAGAATCCTGCTGTTCATTTTAGTTTTTTTTTTTTTTTTTTTGACACAGAGTCTCACTTTATTGCCCAGGCTAGAGTGAGTGCCGTGGCGTCAGCCTACCTCACAGCAACCTCAAACTCCTGGGCTCTAACAATCCTGCTGCCTCAGCCTCCCAAGTAGCTGGGACTACAGGCATGTGCCACCATGCCTGGCTAATTTTTTTTTTCTATATATATATTAGTTGGCCAATTAATTTCTTTCTATTTATAGTAGAGATGGGGTCTCGCTCTTGCTCAGGCTGGTCTCGAACTCCTGAGCTCAAACGATCCGCCCACCTCGGCCTCCCAGAGAGCTAGGATTACAGGCGTGAGCCACTGCACCCGGCCTCCATTTTAGTTTTGATGCTGTAGACTTATTTAGTAAAAGCATGCATTTTGAGTAGACAATAAGTCTCAAAGGAGATATGTTTCATGTGTGATGACTCATTTAAACATCATTTTGTCTTCCTTGTTAATCTGAGATTTCTGACTTTTTATAAGCATATAATGTGACTATGGACTCAGCAAAATAAGAAGCTTGATAAAATATCAACTAATAAATGGCCAGAGGAAGAAACACATAAGGTAGGTAGGATAGGCAGGAATATTTTCTAAGAGGATAATCTAATTCAGTTGATATAACACTTTCGCCCTGAAGTACTGAAATAGCAGTAAAATAATACAAATTAAGTTCTGGATAAGTTGCTGCCAACCATTTCCATAAGAGGTGGACATCAATCTATAAGATAATCTCCACATCTTTTTATTAGGTATAAATAGTTCCTCTTTAAAACAAAAATTCTTCAACAAGCTTAGTCATCAGCACTGGTTCATCTCTGATTTATAAAAAATTACTTCAGCAGATCGCATCTGACTTTATTCCTTTTAATTTAATAGACAGACAAACATTGACTATACTAATTTTCTGTGTGTACCACTAAGGTCAGATGCAAAGAGGAAGAATGCCTATCTATTTGTACAAGATTGGGGAATATAATCACTGGAATTATCTATTAGGGAAAATTTGAGATATATATTACTTGAATTATGTTGACTCTCACATATTTGATCTGCCAAATACCTGCATAGGTTTCTAACTTGCCCTCAATGTCACTACGATACCATAATGAAATTTTAGAATGGGAAAAGAGCTCCATATCAAATACACAATTTTGACATCACTAGGAAACAGCAATAAAAAACAAATTAATTAATAAACTTTAAAAAAATTTCCACTCAAATATGGGCCCAAACCAAACATTACTGCAAACTGTAATATAACTTTTCAAAACCCAACAATGTTCAGAAAAACTCTAATTTTTAAACATTATATATTTTTATTCAAATACCATTTGGTCTAACAATTCCTAAAAATTGTTTATATGTCATGTTTGCACTGATAGTTAAAATCAGTTCCTACCAACAAAAACACCTAGCTTTCTCTAAGGATGACACTTACCTTGTCAAGAACCACATCACTGATAGGAGGTAGGCCCTCTGGTTTCTGTATGCATGCTGGCATGAACTGGATGTCCAGCAGAAATTCCCTGTCATACTGCTTCTTGCCTTCAGTATCAGCAGGCTTCCAGGATTCTAGGAAAAAAGAGATAGAGGCAGACAACTCTTTGTAGAGTACATACATACAGTCATGTGTTGCATAACAACGTTTTGGTAAACAAACTGCATATATGACAATGGTCCCATAAGGTTATAATGGAGCTAAAAAAATTCCCGTTGCCTAGCGATGTTGTAGCAAACCTACTTTTGTAGTGTACCACATTACTCACGTTTGTAGTGATGCTGGTGTAAATGAATCTACTGTGCTGCCAGTTGTATAAAAGGATAGCACAATTGTAAACAATACATAATACTTGATAATGATAATAAAGAACTTTGTTACTGGTTTATGTATTTACCATACTATATATTTTTTATCACTATTTTAGAATATACTCCTTTTACTTATTAAAAAAAAGTTAACTATAAAACAGCCTCAACCAGCCCTTCAGGAGGTATTCCAGAAAAAGGCATTGTTATTATAGGAGATGACAGCTCCTTGCATGTCACTTCCCCAAAGACCTTCCAGTGGAACAAGATCTGGAGATAGAAGACAGTGGTATCGATGATTCTGACCTTGTGTAGGCCTTAGCTAATGTATGTGTTTGTGTCTCTCTTTAACAAAAAAATTTAAAAGGTAAAAAAACAGAAAACTTTTAAAACAGAAAAAAGTTTATACAGCAATAATATAAAGAAGGAAAATATTGTACAGTTTTACACTGTGTGTTTTAAGCTAAGTGATATTATAAGAGTCAAGAGTCAAAATTTTTTTTAAAATTAAAAAGTTTATAAAGTAAAATGTCACAGTAAGCTAAGGTGAATTTATTATTTAAGCAAATACTTTTTTTTTTTAAGACAGAGTTTCACTTTGTTGCCCAGGCTAGAGTGAGTGCCGTGGCATCAGCCTTCCTCACAGCAACCTCAATCTCCTGGGCTGAAGCAATCCCCTGCCTCAGCCTCCTGAGTAGCTGGGACTACAGGTATGTGCCACTATGTTCGGCTAATTTTTTGTATATATATTTTTAGTTGGTCAATTAATTTCTTTCTATTATTTTAGTAGAAACGAAGTCTCGCTCAGGCTGGTTTGGAACTCCTGACCTCGAGCAATCCGCCCGTCTCGGCCTCCCAGAGTGTTAGGATTACAGGCGTGAGCCACCACGCTCAACCAACAAAATACATTTTTATTTTTTTTTTTGAGACAGAGTCTCATTTTGTTGCCCAGGCTAGAGTGAGTGCCATGGCGTCAGCCTAGCTCACAGCAACCTCAAACTCCTGGGCTCAAGCAATCCTGCTGCCGCAGCCTCCCAAGTAGCTGGGACTACAGGCATGTGCCACCATGCCAGGCTAATTTTTTCTATATATATTAGCTGGCCAATTAATTTCTTTCTATTTATAGTAAATAGAAAGAAATATAGTAAATAGAAAGTAAATAGAAAGAAAATTAATTTTCTTTCTATTTATAGTAAGACGGGGTCTGGTTCTTGCTCTTGGTTTAGAACTCCTGGCCTTGAGCAATCCGCCCGCCTCAGCCTCCCAGAGAGCTAGGATTACAGGCATGAGCCACCGTGCCCGGCCCCGGCTAATCTTTTCTACATATGTAAGTTGGCCAATTAATTTCTTTCTATTTATAGTAGAGACGGGGTCTCGCTCTTGCTCAGGCTGGTTTCGAACTCCTGACCTTGAGCAATCCACACGCCTTGGCCTCCTAGAGTGCTAGGATTACAGGCGTGAGCCACCGCGCCCGGCCCTAAGAAAATACATGTTTAAAAATAAATTTAGTGTAGTTTATGTAGACAGTGTTATAGGGTAGACAGTAATGTACAGTAATGTAGGCCTTCACATTCCCTCACCATTCACTCACTGACTCACCCAGAATAAGCTCCAGCTCTGCAGGCTTCACTTATAGTAAGTGTCCTATATAAGTATAGCATATTTTTTTTATTTTTATTTTTTTAAATTTTATCACATTTTTTTTTTATTATTTCGGCATATTATGGGGGTACAGATTTTAAGGTTTCAATAAATGCCCTTTCCCCCCTGCATATTTTTTTAAATTAAAAAATATATATATTTTTAGAGATAAGGTCTCACTCTGTTGCCCAGGCTGAAGTGCAGTGGTGCAATCATAGCTCATTGCAGCCTCGAACTTCTGGTGGACTCAAGCAATCTGCCAGCCTCAGTCTCCCAAGTAGGTGAGCCATATTTTTTCTTTTATACCTTATTTTTACTGTACACTTTCTATGTTTAGATATATTTAGATACACAAATACTTACCATTATGTTAGAATTGCTTATAGTGTTCAGTACAGTAACATGCCAAATAGGTTTGTAGCCAAGGAGTAATAGGCTATATACCATATGGCCTAAGTGTGGAATAGGCCATATCATCTAGGTTTGTGTAAGTACACTCTATAATGTTTGCGTAATGACAAAATCACCTAACAATACAGTTCTCAAAACATATCCCCATTGTTAAGTGACACATGACTGTACATCCCCTAAGAGTACGAAACAGATTCCAGTAATGACTTTATCTCCTCAAGAACAAACAAAGGAAACACTAAACTATAGTCAGAAAATACAATGTTAAGATTTTAAGTCATAATTTGTTCTTTCCTCCCTTCTGGATACCTTTGGATAGTAAAATAATCTGCATCAAGTAGGAATCACTTCATATACATGCTAAGCAACCTTTGGCCAGGGACATATAATACTCCTCATTACATTAACTATCAAACTTTTAACTAGCTCAGAAATAAGTAATTTGACAATATTTTGGCTTTGTGGAAAAGAAGGATACTTTGGCTGTTCATTCAGAAATGTGATTTTAGAAAAAAGAAAAAGGAAAAAGGACACAAAACATAAAAACAATTAACTTATTAAAGATAATAAAAAGTCTAAGCAGTTAGATACTGAATTTTCTTTCCTACCTACAGTTTAATCTAAAGAAAATAAGGTACTTGTTTGCTGAGTCAACTAAACTGGGAGTGCATGTATCTTTCTCTGGATATCCTTACTCTCATTGTACTCTAAGCTAATATTTTAATATGAATTTAAAAGTAATTTTTTTCTATAGCACTAACTTTGCTACTATTATTATTGCTATAGCTATCATTACTCAATTCCACTCTCATTATATAAAGTTGGAGAATTTCTATATAAAATTTTATTGGATAATAAAAGCAAATTATAATTTTTTCTTTTAATTGAGAATTAACAAAATTCTCATCACAATTAGCCTCCTAAGATTACTTCATGATAGCAGAATAGATTCTCCTTATATTAGTGGCGCTTGATGTGTGGGTTATAGATCCACTGATGGTCTTTGAGAATTTTGCAGATGTTTTCCACCAAAGCTTTATTACCTCCTTATATGTGTTAAAAAGTAAACAGCTTATTGGGATCTAAATTTTAAACTGCCTTTTTTTCCAATTATTGTTGTTGAATATTACAGGAGCAAAAGATAGTTGGTCAATTATAGTTGGGGCCTATAACTGTGCACTTTATTCTTGCAAAATTGAAGGATAAAAATGTAATTTACACAGTCTTAAAAATAACAATAGTATCTCAATATCCTGAAGAAAGATTAGTGGTAGCTACAAGTACTTGGTGATGTGGGATAAGCCTAGATTTTTTAACAGAGCAGACAAACCTAGTTCTATAAAAGCAATGTCAGTACACTGAGTCCTAAGGTTAATAAAAAAAGCTTCACAATAGCATAATGTTACAATTTCATAAAGCACATAAACATGATTTTATTTTATTTTATTTGAGACAGAGTCTTGCTCTGTTGCCCAGGCTAGAGTGAGTGCCATGGCGTCAGCCTAGCTCACAGCAACCTCAGACTCCTAGGCTCAAGCAATCCCACTGCCTCAGCCTCCCAAGTAGCTGGGACTAAAGCATGCGCCACCATGCCCGGCTAATTTTTTCTATGTATATTAGTTGGCCAATTAATTCCTTTCTATTTATAGTAGAGATGGGGTCTCCCTCTTGCTCAGGCTGGTTTCAAACCCCTGACCTCGAGCAATCCGCCCGCCTCGGCCTCCCAGAGTGCTAGGATTACAGGTGTGAGCCACCGCGCCCGGCCAACAGAATTTTGCTGGTAGTGGAAACAGCAGTATATTAAAGTGGTAAGTATTAGTGGTTTTCATATATTTCTGACTACAACTAACAGTAAGAAATACAATAACTTCATGATCCAGGACAAATATAACCATATACACAACTAAAATAAAAGTTTCTTCAAACGTTGTAATATACTGATTTTTTTTTTTTTTTTACAAATTGTCTTTTTTAAAAAATGTTGGTTGTGACCCATTATATTAATTTCGCAACCTATTCAATCTGTTAAAATCTAAAGTTTGAAAAACATTGGTCTAGATTATTTTCAAGGTTTGGTATTATATACTCAAACTCTACCTCATGCAAAACTTACTCTACACATTTGGAAGACTTTCTTTTTTCTTTTTTTTTTGAGACAGAGTCTCGCTTTGTTGCCCAGGCTAGAGTGAGTGCCGTGGCTTCAGCCTAGCTCACAGCAACCTCAAACTCCTGGGCTCCAGCGATCCTCCTGCCTCAGCCTCCCGGGTAGCTGGGACTACAGGTATGCACCACCATGCCCAGCTAATTTTTCTATATATATTAGTTAGCCAATTAATTTATTTCTTTTTATAGTAGAGACGGTGTCTCGCTCTTGCTCAGGCTGGTTTCGAACTCCTGACCTTGAGCAATCCGCCTGCCTCGGCCTCCCAGAGTACTAGGATTACAGGCGTGAGCCACCACGCCCGACCAGAAGACTTTCTTAAGAAAAACTTTTTACCTACACCAAACTTACCATCAAAGGAACCACCTTTCCCCACATGTCCACAACAAATTTTTCCATAAATCTCAAAGTCAATCATGGTTTATATAGTATTAGGACAGAAGTTTAATGCATTTGATGGTATCTTAAAAGGAAAGATCCTCCAGGGTTTATCATACATTTCATAGGGCACCTCCCACACTGCACATACACAGTAACTCAGCCATACTGTTTCTGAGTTATTGTATCAGAGTTCAGTTCTACAGAGTGATTTCTGTTAATAAACTGAGTTCACAGATTGTGAAATGATAAGCAACACAATCTCAAGGGTCCTGGTCATATCTGTAATACTCCTTTCAATTAAAATGAATAAAATTAAATTTCTCTTAACAAATTCCACCAGCCTGGCACTGACAGATTCCTTTGCCAGCTGCTCTTACAATGCCAGTAAAAGGAGAATACAATCATCAGATATCATTTCTGCCAACACAGAGCTCTCTGGATTTGCTACCCACTAACTTAGGCCTGATGATCTATTCTGTAAATACTACATTGTGATGAATATCTTCCTTCCATCTAGTATCTCTGTATGAGGAGGCAACATTTCTCTAAGGTTCCAGCACAGTGAAGGGAGAAGGAAAGAGGCACACAGGAAGGCTGGGACAAACTTACCTGGTTTAAATGGGAATGTGACCCCGTCACCAGAACTATCGGTAGAGCCTGAATTAGCATCTATTCCTTCACCCTCAGAAACACTCTCAGCACCATTACGTATAGGCTCAGCTTCTTCTCCATTTTCTTCCACAGTTTTCACTTTATTTACGTCAGAGGGGTCTCTTTCAGGATGAAGCCCTTGGCTCATTTTATCTTGTTCAGATTCGAGTACTCTGTCAACTGAAAGGTCCTCTTCAACTTTAGGCTAGTAAGTGAACAAAGAGGTTACTTTTTTTCACATGTGTAAATATACATAAAGATCTACATCTGTCCCTTCAAAAAGGATAGAAAAACATGTCATTCAAGATAGCAATGTCTGTGTTCAGGATATGGTACTAGAATGGTAGTTTTTAAAAAATACTTTTCTCATTTCAACACCCGGGATAAGACAGACAATTCAAATGAGTACTGAAGTACATGAGACTAATAATATCCAAATATACCAAAGGTTAGAATGGAAAGAACTGTTAATCCTTGGAACCTGATGGACATGAAAGAGTCCTAGTAAGAAATCTAAAACAAGCACTCCTACTGTTGCCACTAAAGCTCAGCAAATATAAAAAGAAACATCAGAGGGTTTTTTCTGGTATTGTCCTCTGGCTGTGAAATGGAGAGTTCAGGAAATAGCTTAAAGCATGTGTAAGACTTAAAAAGCTGATCATATCTCATTTTTACAAGAAGGCCACTTGTTACTTAAAATCTATTTTGTTTATTGGTTCTTAGACCTCTCTGAGGCTGTGACCTAACATATATAGAAAAATCTTATCATATACAAAAAATTGCTCAGAACGTATTTTCCGAGGGAGAAATCTGGGTTCTGGGGTATTAGGCCTATTTTTAAACGGCAGAAAATAACTGAAGTTATCCCCCAAATTATTTTGGACCATCTCGTATCAGATATCAAACAAAATGGCTTTCCAAGGGCCTCGTGAATCATCAAAACTCCTTGAGGCAAAGCTTTCCATGAACTTTAAGTCTTTTGATAAATTCACACTATAAGAAGAATTAAAAATTGGGGCTGGTTCAACAAAGGATTGTGTAAAAGAGTGCTGCATATATCAGAAAGTGGTTCACCCCAATTGATACATGCAATTATGTTTTTTTTTTGAGACAGAGTCTCGCTTTGTTGCCTAGGCTAGAGTGAGTGCCATGGCATCAGCCTAGCTCACAGCAACCTCAGACTCCTGGGCT
>VSMD01065092.1:0-18744 GCA_008750895.1 Mirza zaza
GACAGAGTCTCACTTTATTGCCCAGGCTAGAGTGAGTGCCGTAGCGTCAGCCTAGCTCACAGCAACCTCAAACTCCTGGGCTCAAGCAATCCTGCTGCCTCAGCCTCCCAAGTAGCTGGGACTACAGGCATGTGCCACCATGCCCGGCTAATTTTTTCTATATATATTAGTTGGCCAATTAATTTCTTTCTATTTATAGTAGAGATGGGGTCTCGCTCTTGCTCAGGCTGGTCTCGAACTCCTGAGCTCAAATGATCCGCCCACCTCGGCCTCCCAGAGAGCTAGGATTACAGGCTTGAGCCACCGTGCCCAGCCCTCTTTGTGTTTTTTTTAGAGACCAGGTATTGCTCTGTTCTGTTGCCCAGGCTGGAGTATAGTGGCATCATCATAGCTTCCTACAGCTTTGAACTCCTGGGCTCAAACATCCTCCTACCTCAGCCTCCCAAGTAGCTAGGACAGCAGGCACCTACTACTATGCCCAGCTAAATCCATTTATTTGTTTATTTGTTTGTTTACTGTAGAGACAGAGTTTCACTATGTTGTTCAGGCTGGTCTGGAACTCCTGGGGTCAAGCGATCCTCTCTCCTTAGCCTCCCAAAGTGCTGGGATTATAGGTGTGAGCTACTGCATCCGGTTTACAGTTCATTTATACCTGTTTGGGAGTCATGCTTTTACCTTCTTAAAAAATGTCTCTTTATACAATGCATAGGATAGAAGTTAATTTATTACAAACAATGGAAGCTTTATGAATTAGAGCTTAATTCTCTCCCATAATCCTGGTTAAGAATACCTAGAAGGCAGTAAGTGAAAGATCACGAGCTGGTATTAACCTTCCACAACTCTTTAATCTGGGCCCCTCTCCTGCCTGGGGTAGCCCTTGGGCAAGTCACTTCCTTCCCCTAAAACTATGCACCCTCCCGATTGGGTGGGGCTAAGATAATTTCTTCCTACCCTACAGCAACAGGTGGGAGGGAGTGAAGAGCCTCAGCCCTGGAATGGTATTGGTAATACAGCCTGGGGGTGGGGGATGAGCAGGTAGGGTTGGAGGTTGGTCCTATTCTATTCATTTAACGGGTCGCTGGGGCAGCTGAGTTGAAATGAAGATAACAACATAACCTGAGGTTTAGGGCCAGGAGATGAATATTTTAACAACCTTTTATTGCAGTATAACATACATACATTTCAAGAATTGAACACACCCATGAAACCAGCACCCAGATCAAATGACAGAAAGTTACCAGAGCACCAGAAGCCCTCTCTTTTCTCTTGCAGGAAGTAGATACTGAGTTCCTGTGGCATGGATTAATTTTGTCTGTTGTGGTGCTTCCTATAAATTGAATCGTACAGCATTTTTTGTGTGACGGTTTCTTTCATTAATTGTTTATCACCATAATGTTGCATGTAGTGGTGGATCATTCATTAATGTTAATGGGAATTTGAGTAGTTTCTAGTTTAGAACTATTATGATAGTGCAGCTATGAACATTTCTGTCCATGTCGTTTTATGAGACTGCATTTCTGTTGGGTATGTACCTAGGAGTGGAATTGCTAGGTTATATTTATTTCTATATCTGTCAATCTGTATATATATTAAACACCATGAATTCATGCTGATATCTCGGATTCTATTCTAACACATCAGGGTTCATTTTTCTCTTCCTCCTTTATAAATTGTAGTTCCTTTCTAGCTCCCATTAAATACAACGTATTTACTTATTTGCTTAATCTTACAATGCCGATAAAATAGTTTCAGAATTAGTAAGCCATAGTCCCTGGCTCTGAGGCAATGACACCCCAATAGCAATGAGCACATCTAGTACCCAGCTTAGTTTCTAAATACCATTTCTTGAAAAGAAAGCCAGGTTCTCTGGAAAATGACTGAATCCAGGGCAGCGTCATGAAATTGCAAGATGAGTTTAGAACGTCTTGTATCAGAAAGAAAGGAAGCGCTCAAAATAGAATGGGGGTATTTCAAATGGACACAGGAGCCAACTTGAAGACTTTTACCATGGCCATATCCGGGACAATTTATATGACAAAACAAATAATGTTAGTAATGGATTATACCAGTAGAATAAATATCCAGGAGTTCATGCTGAAACAAATAATCAAATGAATGACTAAATAAATAAATGGGAGAGGAAGGACCACTCTGCCTTCAGTTGATTACAATCAGTAAATGTAGAAGGAATTATGTAATAGAAAATCACCTGCTGGAAAACACAGAGGTAATGAATATTGCAGACAAGAATCACCAATAAATGCTAAAATTAGTGGGTGATAATATGCTAAACAAGGTATTTATACAGTCTCAAAGTATCTTTCCATAAGAAACTTATTAAGTATAAAAGGAAGAAGAGGCTGGGCGTGGTGGCTCATGTCTGTAATCCTAGCATTCTGGGAGGCCAAGATGGGCGGATTGCTCGAGGTCAGGAGTTCAAAACCAACCTGAGCAAGAGCGAGACGCTGTCTCTACTATAAATAGAAATAAATTAATTGGCTAACTAATATATATAGAAAAAAAATTAGCCGGGGATAGTGGCACATCCCTGTAGTCCCAGCTACTTGGGAGGCTGAGGCAGTAGGATCGCTTGAGCCCAGGAGATTGAGGTTGCTGTGAGCTAGGCTGACGCCATGGCACTCACTCTAGCCTGGGCAACAAAGTGAGACTCTGTCTCAAAAAAAAAAAAAAAAAAAAAAGGAAGAAGAATTTTACAGTGAAATCTGGCAGACGTCATCTATATCACATCATCTTTATTTTTTTCCTGAGAGGGTCTCTCTCTGCCACCTGGCCTAGAATACAATGGTGTCATCATAGCTCACTACAACCTCAAACTCCCAGGCTCGAGTGATCCTCCTGCCTCAGCTTCCCTATTAGCTGGGACTACAGGCTCATGCCACCATACCCAACTAATTTCTTTTTCTAGAGACAGGGTCTGATTCATACTCAGGCTGGTCTCCAAGTCTTGGCCTCAAGCAATCCTCCTGCCTCAGCCTCCCAAAGTGCTAGGATTATAGGTGTGAGCCACCATGCCCAGTGGATATCATCTTTAAAAGTGAACATCTCCATTAATGAGACTGCAGTATCATATGTGTCTCCTGATAAGACACTTTGGGAGGGTACAACATCACTTCCATGGCCTTCTCACCAAAAATGCTTCACATCATACTCATCATGAGAAAACACTAGACAAACTCAAGTTGAAGGACATCATACAGAATAATTGGTCAGTACTCTTCAAGAGTGTCAAGGTTATGGAAGACAAAAATGACTAGCCTGGCCTCCTCAAAACTGTCCAAGTTATGAGAGACAAAAGAAGACTGAGGAGGTGTTCCAAATCAAAGAACCCCACAGATCCCCGGCAGCTGAGTGCAACATGGAGCTCTGGGTTGCATCGTGGAACTGAAAAAGGACGTAAAAAGGGGGGCAGTTGGCAATATCTGAATAAGGTCTACAGATTCATTGATAGTATTACATTCATGTCCATGTCCTGGCTTTGGTAATTTGTAGTTATATAAGATGTTAATATTTGGAGATCTGCTGAAGGATATACAAAAATTCACTGTACTATTTTTGTCAGTTTAAAATTATTTCCAATGAAAAAGATTAAACAAGAAAAAGAAAGGGATTGGGCATGATCGTGCCATCCTTTAGCCAAAAACTCTCCCAGCACCTCTGCCTATAGCATGAATGGCTATTCTACTGAGAGCGGCATTCAAGGCCCTCAGTAATCTAACCAAACCATCCCCCAGATTTATTGCCCCCACCCACCATCACCCACCCAGGCCTGCCTATCTCCATGGCATCAAGGATGCACTGCTTAGGAAAACCCTACACATGTTCAAAGACCCCCTTTGTGGGGCCTTACCCTGCACCTCTTTCAGGAAGCAGAGTCAGCTGCTGGCTCCTCTTTGGTCAGTAGTGATGCCTCAGGGAACCCTGACCCCCCTCGGGTCCTCTGCAGGCCTGTCTGTCATTGTTTACACCCCTTTCTGCCCTCAGGAAACTTATTACCTACAAGGCCATAAAGCAAGGAAAACACAGGAAAGCTTAGGAAAAAGCAGGTCAGGCAAGGGAATTCACATCTTTCTGCTATGACAGAGGTCAGATGACTATCTCCTCTTTACTGCAGAGGAAGTTGAGGCTCAGGGAGAGGAGGTGACCCGCCCAAGGCTACAGCAGCTAGTAAGGAGAAAGTCAGGATTAGAAATCAGTTCCCCTCCCTCCCTTACTAAGAGGTACTAACTCCAAAATGCTTTGAATAGTCAGCCAAGTGGTGTCTTCAGACAGTTTGTTTTACCCAAACTCCCACCCAAGGAGCCAAAATGAGATCATCTCCCTAGAGAGCATTGCAGAGAATGTTCTCAAGGAGCTGGTTCTCAAGGATGCGACCAATTACATAAAAGCTGATAAGGAATATCAGAAAGCATATTCAATGCCAACTGACGCCCTACGCCCCAAGCCCACAGAGGATCCAGGAATCGTAGGTTAATGCATCATCAGGAAATATCCATAAATTTCCCAACTAACTGAAATGATGACACTTGGCAACATGAACCTGCTGCAAAAACGTCTCCAGGCTGAGTGGGTGGATAGGAGGCACGGTGGTCAGCCAGGGCTGAGTTCACTTGCTGGACACTTTCAGGCCAGTTTCCTCCTCCTCTAAATGTGGATCTGTCACTTCAAAAGACACTGGTTGGGAAACTGCTATTGCCAAGCTCTGGGAGAACCACAGAACACATTCCATGTGGTTGCGGCCAAGATTAACTAAGAAACAGACTCTGCACTGTACTCCACACAGTGCTGGACACGAAGTCGGATTCATCAAATGTCAGCTGTTGGGACTATAATGGCTGGTACTATAATTGTTAATGTTAAACCTCCCCTTACACTTCATTTCTCCCTGCACCAAGCAGACCTTTCCTAACTTCTCCCCTAACTTCCCACGTCTTCTCCCACCTGGGAGGAATCAGTACTGCATGCAAGAAAGGGGGTAGATTCAAAAAATAATAAACAAATTCTTAAATTTGAACTTGTCAAGTACTCCTCCTCACCTTTTCCCACCCCCAACAGAGAGACACCCATGCCCACACTCCACCATGTCGCTGTCTCTGGTTATAACTTGTATGCCCTGGGCTAGTAGCCCCACCAGCCATGCAGAGAGGGGGCTGGCCATGACCGTTCATTGCTGAGGGCTCTCCCAGCGTGGGTCTTCCTGGTGACTCTGGAAATTCTTGCTCGTGCCAGAAGGAAAAGACAAAGAACTTTTGTGCAGCTCAGCGCCCACCCCACCCCACCCAGCCACACAGGCTCTTCCAATTGGGCTGTCCTCTTGGCCGGCCCCTATTTCCTGTGTCCCTTGGCCTCTTGCCTGTGGGCAAGGGGTAGGAGAGCAAATCCCAGCCAGACTCCCCAGCACACTGTGCAATTGGCCCAGCCAGGCTAAGAGGAGCCGTGCACACCCTGCACCATTGCTGGGGGAGGCAGCACGCAGCCCAGGAGCACAACACGGGCACTTTGGGTGCAAATCCCCAAATCCTAACTAGTCTCTGTATTCCTTGGGCCACCTCCTAAACTCTCTGAGCCTCATATTCTGTTCAGCGTGGATTGCAATGCTACCTGCCAGGGTCATGGGAGTATTAAGGGAAAGGGGAGCTCCTGCACACTGGGGCACTTCATTCATGCAGGTGGTATGAGCATTCTCCCCTAACTGCACAGGGCTTGCCACTCGAGCCTCCAGATAGCCCATTCACCCACTTCTCACCTCCACCCTCCTCTGGATTCCCTCACTGACAGGTGACATCCCTGGGGCCTGAGATTCAAGGCCTGACAATGCTGAAGACCCATGGGACTCACCACCCTCTGACCTCAGATTAAATATATTTCATATATCTTATTTGAAAAATGGGGATAAAGATACCTACTTCATAGGTTTACTGGTGCAAGGATTAAATGAAATAATGCATACACAGCCTTAGCACAATAACAGGGTCAGAGAAGAAGTTTAGCAAATAACAGAATAACAATAAAGAGTGAAACTTGCTCTGTGACACAGCCCAGTGGGCTGCCCACTTGCTCTGAGGCCTGGCATATGATTGGCATATTTTCCTAGTTCCTACTACTAATGCCAGACTCTCCTATTTTTAATTTCATCGGTCACTTTGAGAGAATGTTGGAAGGACGTTAGTAAACTGGGTCCTTGCTATCATCTTGCCCAGAATTTCCCTTTACATGTTTGGGCTTGTTTCTGTTGGTGTGAAGAAACACATTCATTTCTGAACACCTATTTTATTTATTTATTTTTTCAATTTTTGATTTTTTTTCTATTGGCTTCCCGGGGACAAACACCTATTTTATTTTATTTATTTTTCATTTTTTAAATTATTTTTATTTTTTTATTTCAGCATATTATGGGGGTACAAATGTTAAGGTTACGTATATTGCCCATGTCCCCTTCCCCCCTCCTACCCACCGGACACCCGATAAATTTTATTCCTATATATCCTATATATTTTATTCCTATATTCCTATATATCCACTTAAGTGTTGATCCATTAATACCAATTTGCTGGGGAGTACATGTGGTGCTTGCTTTTCCATTCTTGAGATACATCACTTAGTAGAATGGGTTCCAGCTCTATCCAGGAAAATACAAGAGGTGCTATATCACCATTGTTTCTTAAAGCTGAATAGTACTCCATGGTATACATATACCACATTTTATTAATCCACTTGTGTATTGATGGGCACCTGGGTTGTTTCCACACCTTTGTGATTGTGAACTGTGGTGCTATAAACATTCAAGTGCAGGTGTCCCATTTGTAGAATGTCATTTGATCTTTTGGGTAGATGCTCAGTAGTGGAATTGCTGCATCAAATGGTAGATCTACTTGTATGGCTTTAAGGTATCTCCATATTGCTTTCCACAGAGGCTGAACCAGTTTGCAGTCCCACCAGCAGTGTAGGAGTGTTCCTCTCTCTCCGCATCCACGCCAGCATTTATTGTTTGGAGACTTTTTGATAAAGGCCATTCTTTTTTTGTTTTGTTTTGTTTATTTTTCTTTTCACAGCTGCTAGAAACTCTGAGGATAAAGGCCATTCTTAATGGACATAAGTGATATCTCATTGCAGTTTTGATTTGCATTTCCCTGATATTAGAGATGTTGAGCATTTTTTCATATGCTTGTTGGCCTTTATTCTGTCTTCTTTTGAAAAATTTCTGTTCATGTCCTTTGCCCACTTTTTCATAGGGTTGTTTGATTTTTCCTTGCTGATTTTCCTGAGTTCTAAATAAATTTTAGTTATCAGCCCTTTATCGGACATGTAGCTTGCGAAAATTTTCTCCCATTCTGTGGGTTGTCTGTTTGCTCTCTTGACAGTTTCTTTGGCTGTGCAGAAGCTTTTTAATTTGATCAGGTCCCATTTATTTATTTTTGTTGCTGCTGTGATTGCCTTTGGGGTCTTCTTCATAAATTCTTTGCCTAGGCCAATGTCTAGAAGAGTATTTCCAACGTTTTCCTCTAGAATTCTAGTAGTTTCACACCTAATGTTCAAGTCTGTTACCCAGCGTGCATTGATTTTTGTGAGAGGTGAAAGGTGTGGGTCCTTTTTCAGTCTTTTGCATGTGGCTATCCAGTTTTCCCAGAACCATTTATTGAATAAGGATTCTTTTCCCCAGTGTATGTTTTTGTCTGCTTTGTCGAAGATTACTTGGCTTTATAAGGATGGTTTTATATCTGGGTTCTCTGTTCTGTTCCACTGGTCAATGTCCCTGTTCTTGTGCCAATCCCAAGCTCTTTTAATTACTATAGCCTTGTAGTATAGTTTGAAATCTGGTAATTGATACCTCCTATTTTGTTTTTATTGCCTAGGATTGATTTTGCTATATGGGGTCTTCTCTGGTTCCATACGAAGGGTAAAACTACTTTTTCTATATCTGTGAAAAATGATGATGGTATTTTAATAGGGATTGCATTGACTCTGTAGGTCACTTTGGGTAGTATAGACATTTTAACAATGTTGATTCTGACGACCCATGAGTATGATATATTCTTCCACCTGTTTATATCCTCTGCTATTTCTTTCTTCAGTGTTTCATAGTTCTTCCTGTAGAGGTCTTTTACCTCTTTAGTTAAATATATTCTGAGGTACTTTATTTTCTTTGTTGCTATTTAGAAGGGAATTGAGTCTTTGATTTGGTTCTCACTTGTACTGTTGTTGGCGTATATGAATGCCTCTGATTTCTGTGTATTGATTTTGTATCCTGAGACTTTACCAAATTAATTTATCAGTTCAAGGAGTCTCTTGGTTGAATCCTTGGGGTTTTCTAGGTATAATATCATGTCATCAGCATAGAGTGATAGTTTTATCTCTTCTGCTCCCATTTGGACGCCCTTAATTCTGCTCTCTTGTCTGATTGCTATAGCGAGGACTTCCAGCACTATGTTGAATAGAAGTGGAAATAGTGGGCAGCCTTGTCTAGTTCCAGTTCTAAGTGGGAATGCTTTCAATTTTCCCCCATTCAGGATGATATTGGCTGTGAGTTTGTCATATATGGCTTGTATCATTTTTAGGTAAGCCCCATCTATGCCTATTTTGTTGAGCGTTCTTATCATAAAAGGGTGTTGAATTTTGTCAAATGCTTTCTCTGTGTCTATTGAGAGGAACATATGGTCTTTATTTTTGCTTCTGTTTATATGGTAAATTTCATTTATAGATTTGCGTATGTTGAACCATCCCTGCATCCCTGGGATGAAGTCCACTTGGTTGTGATGGATTATTTTCTTTTTTTTTTTGAGACAGGGTCTCACTTTGTTGCCCAGGCTAGAGTGAGTGCCGTGGCGTCAGCCTAGCTCACAGCAACCTCAAACTCCTAGGCTCAAGCAATCCTGCTGCCTCAGCCTCCCAAGCAACTGGGACTACAGGCATGCGCCACCATGCCCGGCTAATTTTTTTCTATATATATTAGTTGGCCAATTAATTTCTTTCTGTTTATAGTAGAGATGGGGTCTCGCTCTTGCTCAGGCTGGTCTCGAACTCCTGAGCTCAAACGATCCGCCCACCTCGGCCTCCCAGAGAGCTAGGATTACAGACGTGAGCCACCGCGCCCGGCCTGGATTATTTTCTTGACAAGCACCTAGATTCAACTGGCTAGGATTTTGTTGAGAATTTTTGCATCAATATTCATAAGGGATATTGGTCTGTAGTTTTCTTTTTTGTTGCATCCTTTCCTGGTTTTAGTATCAGGGTTATGTTCGCTTCATAAAATGTGTTGGGGAGAATTCTCTCCTTCTCAATGTTGTGGAATAATTTCTGTAGGATAGGCACCAGTTCTTCTTTGTAGGTGTGGTAAAATTCAGGTGTGAAGCCATCTGGTCCAGGACTTTTCTTTTCAGGAAGGTTTTTTATTGCTGTTTCCATTTCAGTACTTGATATTGGTCTGTTCAGAAATTGTATTTCTTCCTGATTGAGCCTAGGGAGGCTGTGTGTTTCTAAGAAATTGTCCATTTCCTCCACATTATCCAGTTTGTGTGCATAGAGGTTTTTGTAGTATTCATAAATTATATATTGTATCTCTGTGGCATCAGTTGTAATTTCTCCTTTATTGTTCCTGATGGAGCGTATTAGACATTTTTCTTTTCTGGTTTTTGTTAGTCTAGCCAAAGGTGTGTCAATTTTGTTTATTTTTTGAAAGAACCAACTTTTTGTTTTATTAATCTTCTGTATAGTTTCCCTGTTGTCAATTTCATTTAGTTCTGATTTGATCTTAATGATTTCACTTCTTCTGCTGGGTTTGGGGTCGGTCTGTTCTTCTTTTTCCAGCTTTTTGAGATGATTCATTAGGTTGTCTATTTGTAATCTTTTCGACTTTTGGATATAGGCATTTATGGAAATAAACTTTCCTCTCAGGACTGCTTTAGCTGTGTCCCACAGGTTTTGGTAACTTGTGTCTCCTTTGTCATTTAGTTCAAAGAATCTTTTGATTTCCATCTTGATTTCCTCATTTATGAAGTGATCATTCAGCAGAAGGTTGTTTAGTTTCCATGACTTTGTGTAGAAATGAGAACTCCTGTTAGGATTGATTTCTACATTTATTCCATTGTGGTATGAAAAGATACATGGTATAATTTCTATTTTTTAAAATTGTTTGAGATGTGCTTTGTGTCCTAGGATATGGTCAATCTTAGAGAATGACCCATGAGCTGATGAGAACATATATTCAGTGGTTTTGGGGTAGAATGTCCTGTAAATGTCAGTCAGGCCCATTTGTTCTAGAGTTCTTTTTAAGTCCATTATTTCTTTGTTGATTTTCTGTTTGGGGGATCTGTCCTGTGCTGTCAGTGGGTTGTTAAAGTCTCTGACTATTATCGTGTTGTTGTTTATCCATTTGTTTAGATCAAGTAGAGTTTGCTTTATGAATCTGGGTGCACCAAGGTTGGGTGCATATATATTTAGAATTGTTATGTCTTCTTGTTGAACTGTACCCTTCACCATTACATAGTGACCTTCTTTGTCTTTTATTACTTTTGTTCATTTAAAAACTAAGTTATCTGTAATTAGCACCCCCATGCTAGCTTTCTTTTGGCTTCCGTTTGCTTGAAATATTGTTCTCCACCCTTTACCTTTAGTCTAACTGCATCCTTGCAGGTTAGATATGTTTCCTGAAGGCAGCAGATACTTGGCTTGTGTTTTTTATCCATTCTGCCAGCCTATGTCTCTTGAGTGGGGAGTTCAAGCCATTCACATTTATTGACATAACTGATAGGTGGGGAAGATTTTTGTTCATTATGTTGGGTTGAAGTTTGTTTCTTTGTTTTCCCTCTTGAGCCATTGTGGTATTGGGGCTTTGATCTTTAGCTTTGAATAGATTTACATTCGTGAGTATTTATTGTGCTGATCCGTGGGTAACACTGTTTTGAGTACTTCTAGAAGGGCCAGTCTTGTCTTGGTGAATTCCCTCAGTCTTTGCTTATATGAGAATGTCTTGATTTCTCCTTCATATACAAAACTTAGTTTTGCAGGGAATAAGATTCTAAGCTGGTCATTGTTCTGTTTCAGAAGAGTGAGAATGGGGCCCCAGTCTCTACTTGCTGGTAAAGGTTCAGTAGAGAAGTCTGGCATTATTTGGATTGGCTTTCCTTTGTATGTTACTTGCTTCTTTCATCTTACAGCTTGTAGAAGGGACTCTTTAGTTGATATTTTGGTCAGTCTGATGACTGCATGTTGTGATGTCTTCCTGTTTGTATTGAATCTCCTAGGGATCCTTTGAGATTCTTGAACTTGTATCTGGAGATTTTTAGCAAGGCCTGGGAAATTTTCCTCTATTATATCTTCAAATAGCTTGTCCAACCCTTGAGTGTTTTCTTCTTCCCCTTCTGGCAACACTATGACCCTCACATTAGGTTTCTACACATAATCCCACATCTTTTATAGGCTTTGCTCTTTTCTCTTGTTCCTCTGCTCTATCTCTGTGACTGATTTATTTAATTGGAGGGTGTTATCTTCAATCTCTGAGATTCTTTCTTCTGTTTGATCTACCCTCTTCTTGAGGCTTTCCATAGTGTTTTGTAGTTCCCTGAATTGATTCTTCATTTCCAGGAGTTGGGTTAAACTTTTCTTCATTGTTTCAATTTCTTTAGTGAATTTTTGTTCCAGATCCTGGAGTCTTTTTGTGTTTTCTTTGTGTTGGTTATCCAGTTAACTGTTCTTGCAAGTCATTGAATTTTCTTATGATCCACATTCAAAATTCCTCTTCTATCATTTTGGTGGCCTGGTTTTGGTTGGTGTCCATTTCTAAGGGGCTGGTGCTCCTCTTTGGGGGTGTGCTTTCCATTTGGTTCTTCATATTTCCGAAGTTCCTTCACTGATTTTTGCCATCTGGATCAGTTGTTGCTTCTTGCCTTTAGGTTTTCGTTTGGGTATTGACACGCCCTGTTTAGTCTCTAAGTCGGTAGGTGGTATTTGTGGGTGAGATTCGACCACACCCTGTATGATGAGTCAGTAGGTGCAGCAAACACCTATTTTAAATCCAGATGGTTTATGGAGTAATTCAAGTAGTTCTTCTAGTCCTACTGGATTTTTAAAGAAAGCAATAGAATCTTCTACTATCTCCTTCACAATACCTTTTCTTTTGATGTTTGCTTTATTTCACTGATAGACTATGGATAATTAATTGTCTTTGATAGTAGTATCTTCACCTTGTTCCTGGTTTAATAAAGAACACATCTCTCCTTTCTCCTGCATGCACATATGAACTATTGCTTTAGGATAAAAGTAGTTATCTTCTTATGAAAATGTCCTTTTATTTCCTTTATTACCACCTCTTACAGTTTGTTGTCATTGTTTTTAAGTCAGGGATGGCTGTTTAATTTAATCCAATAATAGTTTCTCTATTTACTAAAACAATAAAGCTATTTTGATTTTTGTTTCTTTGACCTTATAACAGACAGGATGGTTAGAGATTTTTCCAGAACCCCCCTTGGAAATGAATAGCTAGCCAACAATTTATTTTACATTCAAAGTAGTTGCAAAAGTCAGTGAGAAATGTTCTGCCAATAGAAAATTAAAAATTTAAAATATAAAAAAATACAAAGTAGTAGCAAAAGGATGGACCATGCTATAAGAGCATTAAGATATTTAGATGTCCATTTGGGAAAAAAAATTTAAGTTTAATCTTTCCTTACAACTACATAAAAATTCTAGATGGATTACGGATTAGACTTTTAAAAAACTTTAAACTATTTGAAGAAAATATTGGAAAATTTTTTTTACAGTCTTGACATGAGGAATCATAAGTAAGTTGTAAACCCCACAAGGCATGAAAAAATGAGAGATTTGGCTATTAATATTTAAAACTTCTGAATAATGAAAGATACCACAAAGAAAGTTAAAGACAACAGAAGACTGGGAGAAAACATTACCAATATATATAATAACATTAGATTAATAATCAGAATATGTAAAGGAAAGGGGGAAAAATAGAAAAAAGTTATTGAGTAGGCAAATAAAGCTGTCTTACTCATAATAAATAACAAGGAAATAAAAACAACAACAAGGTAACATTGGCATCATCGAATTACCCAAATTTTAAAAGACAAATATCCAGTGTTGGAGAACGTACATGGCAGCTAGTCCACAACTTCAGGTCCCTTCACTCTGGAAGTATTAATAGTTTGTGTAAATGGCGCCCCCTACTGCACAATTCCCACATTGATTCCGATGTAGTTGGATGCACCTTAGAAGGGCCCTCTCAGTGTCCTGGCCCTCCTGTGGGCTTAAGGAAAGTCTAGGGAACAGCTTTTGGCCTATCTGGCAAAATGTAAAAGACCCTCCGATTCAATGATTCCTCTTCCAGGAATCTAGCCTTTCAGAAATACACGAATGTGCAATATGTACATAAAGATACATGCAAAAGGATGTTCCTTAAAGCATGCTTTATGGAGGAAAAAGGAAACAACCTACATGTCCATCAATAGGGAATTGTATGGATAAATAATGGTGTATCCACTCATGGGATACTTTATGACTCTTAAAAGGAATGAAGTAGATTTATTTGTACTCACAGAGAACAATCTTCAAGATTTGATGTTATGCCTGAGATAAACATGAATGAAAGCAAATCCCAAAAGTATCTATTATTTGATCTCCTGTATATATGTTTGTGTCTGAACATATATTAGATAGATAGGGAGTACATAGACAAGGAACAAGCCAAGGGGACTGGATGGAATTGTTGGGCAGAGGGAATTAATGACAGGAAGCAGTTCCTTGTTTTACTCTCTGTACTTAATTACCTTGTGCTCTACCACAAGAAGAAGAAAGTATTGTATACATATATTTTCTTTTCATCTTAAATTCAAAATGTTAGGCAGCCCACTGGCTCTGAGCTATAAGTAATCCTTGTGAATTTGGCTGTTCTTTGACAATTTCCCACCTGGCTAAACTACCTAGGCATGTCCTACCATCAAGTGTGAGAAATTTTTGGCATTCCTGAAAGAAATCCTTCTTCTGAGCTAGTTCATCTGGGCATCATAATCCCTAGAAGGGCTTTTAAAAGATTTAGATCCAAGTCTCTGTCTCAGATCCACTAACTCAGTCATAATTTCTGTGCCTTGCTTTGGAGGAGGAAGTGAGAACTGAGCATTACTGGCTAGTGTGACAATTGCACACTGTATTGGACAATTGCACAGCCACAGTGGGGAACAAAGAAGGCAGAGAGGTAGCCTTAATCTGCAAGGGCTCCAGGTAACCCTAATGGGGACTTTTGCTGGAAAAAGACATTCTCCCAGAATAAAGACATTCTCCCAGGCTTGGTTAGGAAGGTTTTCCACTGGGCTACCCTCAGGCACTCAGGGCTCTGCAGCACATAAGTTCAGGCTGCAGGTTTTTTTGGTATTTTCACTAAAACAGCTTTTTTTTTTAAACACTTGTTGGATGGGTGAAGTTTCCACTACTGTGTTCTAAACTGGGGGGAAGTGGGAGATGATGTGAAATTTACTAAAAACTCACCTAGCTCTTGGAATGGAGAAACCCACCCAGCTTGCTCAGAGTGGAGAAAGACACCCAGGGTTTCAGGGACCTGCTGCATATTATCATCTAAGGACTAAGCTGCAGAGGCAGCAGAACTGGCTGCAAATCCTGATGCCATATGATAGCAGCTGTGTGACGACCAGCAAGGTTCTTAACCTTTCTGAAACTCAATTTCTTGATCTGCAGAATGGAAGATAATGATGTGCCCCTCATGGGGCACAAAGTTCAGAGAGGTGATGTATGTAAAAGTGAATCAGTGAAAGCTTATTAATATTATCATGGTTACTGGACTGTGAACGCCTTCAGGACAGACACAACATGTGAGCATGTGAATTCTTTCCATTTTCTCCTCCTACGCTGAACAGGGCTTAAACAGTTGCTGAACACTCCGACTTTGATTCTACCAGGGCGCTGTGCCTTCCCTTGACTTTAAACTATTTTACAAGTCTAGAAATTATAGATAACGGATAAAATACAAAATAAATCTTGTCTTTAGGTACACATATTTTTCCTCTTGTAGGTTCAGTTGACTCCGGTCCCTCACTGTGTGGAAGGAGCCAGTTTTGCCTCCAGTTGCACGTTGATGCCAGTATTTCAGATCTGTGTCTGTTCTTTGGTTGTAACATCTTATAACCATTATTAATTACTAATTAATAACGAGTTAAATACAATCTTTAGCACATGCTCATTTAATTTCTATATGCGAGTCAAGATTTTGCCTTTTTTTTTTTTTTTTGTGAGACAGAGTCTCACTCTGTCGCCTGGGCTAACATGCCGTGGGGTCAGCCTAGCTCACAGCAACCTCACACTGCCCGGCTCAAGTGATCCTCCTGCTTCAGCCTCCCGAGTAGCTGAGACTACAGGCATGCACCACCATGCCCCGCTAATTTTTTCTATATATATTAGTTGGCCAATTAATTTCTTTCTATTTTTAGTAGAGACGGGTCTCACTCTTGCTCAGGTTGGTCTCTTGAACTCCTGACCTTGAGTGATCCTCCCGCCTCAGCCTCCCAGAGTGCTAGGGTTACAGGTGTGAGCCACCACGCCTGGCCAAAGTTTTGCCTTTTTTGAAAAGTTTCTTTTAACGTTGCTGTGACTCCTTTGCCAGAACAATGAGTTCGTGTAGCAGGCAGACTCCATGTCTGAGTCTCCCTCTCAGATACACTGTCCGGTGCGATCAGAATTAATTTCTTGTCCGTAGATAGATGAAAGAGTCCACACTCCTAGGAGATGGGGTTCAGAGTCCTGTGCCATAGATGGGGATGACACCGAGGAGGGCGCTTCTCCCTGCGCCTCAGTCTCCCATCTGTGAAACGGGCTCATAACACATCCCTGTCCCCGGGGGCGGCCGCCGCAAGCCCGGGCCCTCGCCCGCTCCCTCCCCTTCTCGCCGGGGACCCCTGGGAACGCGGGGGACCCCGAGGGCGGCCCCTTTCTGGGGAGGCGCCCGGCTGGCACGTCGCCCCTCCGCCCCCGGGGTCTCTGGGCTCGGCGGGGACCGCGGGGTGCCCGGGGGCCTCTGGAGGGGGCGGGTTCGCTGGAGCCAGAACGCCCGGAGCCGCCCAGGAATTTTGGCTGGGGCTGCGAGCATTGAGCATTTCCTCCCGGCCGGGCCGGCGCGACCGGGGCGGGCAGACGGCGCTGCGCTCCCCGGCGGCACCATGCGGCGCCTGCTCTGCGCGCTGGCCGGGCTCGCGCTGCTGCGCGCCGCGGGCGCCCTGGCCGGTGAGTGGGGCGCGGGCCCGGGCAGGGGACCCGCGGATGGCGAGGTAGGAGGGAGAGAGGGAGAGAGAGAAGGTGGGAGTCACAGCAGGACACAGTGGCGAGATGGAGAGAGGAGAGACGGGGTGAGAGAAAACAGACACAGAGATAGAAAAAAAGGCAGAGGAATAAAGAGAGAGGAACGGAGAGATAAAGGAGAGAGGAAAGAACAAAAAGAGAAAAGGAAAGAGGAGAGGCTAAGGCAGATAAAGGCTTTGGAGATAAACGGATGTGAACAAGGATAGAAAGAAAAAGGAGTTTGAGAGACAAAAGAGAAGAAGGGAAGAAAAAGAGTAACTGAAATGGCAAAAGGAAGGCGGGCGGAGAGAGAGAGGGAGAAAACAAATTCCATACCAGGGCTAGAGCTGGCGACACAGAGGGAGCCAAGCATCTGGGGGCAGGAGGTCAAGGCTGCGGGCTGGGCCGCCCTGGAGGCCAGCAATGTCCCAGAGCTGCCGACGCCCTCGGGCGGGCTCTGTAGTGCATTGCCAGGAGGCTGAGCTCCACCCAGGGGGAGAATGACCCAAGCTGGGCCCAGCACAGCCTTAGGCAGCCCCAGGGGAGAAAGGCGGCTGCTTCACCTGCCAGGTGGCCTGAGGTGGTTCTGCAGCCTGGGTGAGGACGCCAGCCTCCAGGTTCCCGGAGAGCTTCTCTGGGGGCCTGAGCTGCTTTGGATGGAGGTGGGGATATGTGAGAGAGGGGTCATCTGGGTCCTCCACTGGCGGGGGTCTTTGCTTTGTGCTATCCCCTTTCCTCCTCTGCCCCTTCCCAGTAGCCTTAATACCGTCCCTCCACAGGTGAGGCTCAGAGAGTGTGACTTTTGTCAAGCGTCTTACTGGGCTATGGCCTAGGACTGTTCGTCCTACCAGCCTGCATGTTGCACCACACCTCACAGCTTGCAGCCCACATCCTTGTCTACCCAGGGAGTGACAGCTCATCCCAGCTGTCCAGGCGAGGGGACATGGTGCCAAAGCAGAGCCCTCGCCAAGCATCAGGAATCCAGTCCCCTGCCAGGCCCTTGCCCCCACCCAGGCAGGGCTGCTTTGTGCCAAGATAGGATACCCCAGTCCCTCTCAGGGCCCAGTGAACGCTGGGACTGAGCACTCAGACAAAGGATCCAGGCCACCCTGACCCTGGGGAACCCCTGCCTGGGCTGAGGTTGTTCCCGGATTCTGCAAATCTGGGAGAATGAGGCCCACACCATGGGGTTGGCTTCAGGGAATGGGTGACAGAGGAAATACACGCCAACCCATATTTTCTCTTTGAGCCTGCTTTCTCCTTTAGCCACAACTGGTATTTAAAAATGTAAACCCACTTTCAAACCTTATCTTTCTTTCTGATTATGCCTGTTCATTGCTACAGATTAAGAAGAAAAGGAGGAAAGTATAGATGTATTAATGTAATTTTACACTGATTTCACACATTTTTGTCCATAACCTTTCAGATTTCAGACAATGTTCCATTTTTTTGACTTTTGATTATGCAAACTTTTGGATACAAAAATAAAATATAAAATAATAATATGCAGAAATAGAAGAGTATAATGTACTGATCAACCCTATTTCTGCAAGTATTGGTTCATAGCCTGAACATGGCCTATGAACTGATAGTTAAATCTAGAAGCTTGATCAAATCCCAGTTAGGTCTTTTTCTTTTCTTTTTTTTTTTTTTGAGGCAGAGTCTCACTTTGTTGCCCAGGCTAGAGTGAGTGCCGTGGCTTCAGCCTAGCTCACAGCAACCTCAAACTCCTGGGCTCAAGCAATCCTCCTGCCTCAGCCTCTTGAGTAGCTGGGACTACAGGCATGCGCCACTATGCCCGGCTAATTTTTTCTATATATATGTTAGTTGGTCGATTAATTTCTTTCTGTTTATAGTAGAGACAGGGTCTCACTCTTGGTCAGGCTGGTTTCGAACTCCTGACCTTGAGCAATCTGCCCGCCTCGGCCTCCCATAGAGCTAGGATTACAGGTGTGAGCCAGCTCGCCCGGCCCCAGTTAGGTCTTTCTTTGCTAGAATACTTTATAGATAGTTTTTATTATTTTAATTTGCATTCCTTTGATTACTACTGAAGTTGGACTTTTTCTTCACAGGCACATTGGTCATTCCTACTGTCTTATAAATTGTCTTAGACTTTTTCCATTGTGGTATTGGGATTTTTCATATTGTTCTGTAAATGCTCTTTATATATGAAGTGAAGGAAACTTGTTTGTGTTACCTATAGAGACCTTTTGTTAAGGTGAGGCTTTAGCTGAGTTCCTATTTTGCTATGCGAGGAATTTTTTTTTTTTTTTTTTTTTTGAGACAGAGTCTCACTTTATTGCCCAGGCTAGAGTGAGTGCCGTGGCGTCAGCCTAGCTCACAGCAACCTCAAACTCCTGGGCTCCAGCAATCCTACTGCCTCAGCCTCCCAAGTAGCTGGGACTACAGGCATGCGCCACCATGCCCGGCTAATTT
>VSMD01065093.1:0-11310 GCA_008750895.1 Mirza zaza
AAAATAAGCACCTTCTTCAACCATTTTGTGAGCAGATTATCAGAAAATAGCCCTGCCTTTGTTTCTTACATATTTTACACAAACCAACAGGCATAAAAGCCATCGTGCAGTGCTAAGAGGATTTCCCTATTCTCTCCCTAAGGAGGGCAAGCTGTGTTCAGATTAAGGCATGCTGAATTTCGAATGACAACCCACTCTGGAAACAAACACCAGGAGTTAAGAAAGAAGCCACACTGATATTCAGAAAGGACATTTATTGCCTTGAAGTGAGAAGGATGTGGCTGTGACAAGCAGGCCACCTTGGCCTCCTGGGATGCAGGTCCAGCTGGGAAACCCACACGTACGCCCTGAGGGACCCCAGGGACTTCTTCCCGCCTGAGGAGGAGGCATCCTGGGCAGGGTGTAAGAAGCCTGCACACCCTCTGTTTGGATGGCTGAAGCTGTTGGCATCAAACTCTGCTCGGGAAGAATCAACCTGAGGAGAGAGGGAAGGAGGAAAGCCGTCAGGGGATCTTCTCCTCCCGAACGACTTGCTCGCCCTGCCTACAGCACAGCCCACAGAGGCTGATCTCTTCTTGTCCCCAAGTCATCTCCAGGGACCTTGCCTATAGCTCCTCATATCACTCCTCTCACACTCACAGCTACTCTTGTGACCTTACACTGTGTGTATGCCAGGTCTCCACCTAGGAGGATGTGCCCCATGGTGCTGTCCCCCCACGCCACAGATAATCCTTACATGTGCACATGTGCATCACTGTATCCCTGGACACGTGCACACGTGCATCACTGGCTCCCACGGCTCACCCCCGCCAGATGACATACCACCTGAGCAAGGCTTGCGGAAGTAGATGACGAGGACAGTGCCCACAACGATGCCCAGCACACCCAGGCCGAAGGCCACGCCACACAGCACATTCTCCAGGAGATCTGAGGGCAGTGCATTCTGGGGCACTGGAGGGGAGGGAAGTAGATCAGCCCCGAGACCTGGTTAGGGAGCCTCCTGCCCCTTGGGTGACTCCTGCCCCTCCTGCCCCTTGAATGACTTGGGTGTCTGGGATGACAAGGGAGCAACTGAGGCATGCAAGATTGAGTTTGGGTTAGAGTAAGTGGATTAAACAAAGTCCAGGTAGAGGAAGAAGGTCCCTCCCATAGGTCTATCCCTTTTTGTCCCTGAAAGGACCAGACTTCCAGGGAAAGGCCTCACCCCAATAGGCAATTGCAGTGTAGCGGTCAATTTCATGAGTCACCATGCAGGAGAAAATGTCAGAGGGTTCCGGGGTGAAGTTTAAGTAAGAAAAGGCCTGGAAGGTGAGTCCGTCAATGGCTGAGACGAAAGTGGGCCCAACTCCTTCCACAGGGGCGGAGCGATGCTGCCAGCTCACCGTCAACGTGGGCGGGAAGAGATTACTGACAAAACACACCAGCGTGTTGGGCTTGCCAAACTCCAGGGGCTTCATTGTGAACACCTCAGCGACAGGGAACCCTGGTGAGGGGATCAGGTGTGAGGGAAAGAAGAGACTAGTTTAGATGGTACCTCTGTGCTTCGAGGGGTCACGGCACAAGGAGAGCAGGGCAGCCTCGGGGGAGTCGGGGCCCAGCGGGAAGTCTTCTTCCATGTAGGAACTGCAGCTAGACCGTGAAGGACAGCCAGATCCAGGCGACTCCGGGCCCCTCCGCGCTGACGTCCTGTCTAGCGCTCACACTGGTGTCTAACCATGCACTGTCACTCGGGCACCTCATCAGATGCTTCCATTCTCCCTTCCAGCTTGCTGGGCATAGATAGTAATATCAGAGCTAATATTCGGTAGGCATCAAATGATCCCTGTTGAATTCATCAAGTTCAATAAATAGTTTTGAATGTCTACCATATGCCAGGCACTTGTTTTCTGCCCACAACAAAACACAGGCTGCAAACCAAGGCTTGTGGAAAGACTGAGGTCCCGTGGAGAACCAGAAGGCATTAGAGATGGGGAGCTCACGGGAAGGGGAACCGTTCAGTGTACAGAGTAACCAAGTTAAGAAAGCAGCCCTCCTCCCTTCACTCCCCAAAACTCCTGACCTCTGGACACTGGGATTTTCCCATCAAGCCGTGGGCCTATTTGCTGGATCATCATCTGGCAGAACCCTGTGTCAAATAAGATAGCAGAGGCATCGCCCTGTTCCTCAGTCCACTTGGCAAATTCAGGCAGGCGAGGAACTCGGGTGTTCCGGGAAAAGTCAAAGGAGAAAAGCTGGTCCTCATCATAGGCCTCAGAGAGCCCCACGCTGGGACTCCCATACTGGCAGTACACCGTGTGCAGGAACGTGTGGTTCTGTGTGTCATCTCGCCACCCTGGAGTAGGAGCTGCAAAGCAGACAGCACGCGGTTCAGGGAGGTGGGAACCTCCTCCTCCTCTTTAACTGAGGAAACCTCAAGGCCTGCTTCAGGAAGTGAGGGCTGAGGTGTGGCACAACACTCTCCCGTGTCTGTTATTCAGGCTTCCCCTCCCAGTGAGGTGAAGAAGAAATTAGTGGATCTCTCCAAACTTCCTCTCCCCATTAAACTGTCTAAAGTTGTAAAAAGTAAAAAAAAAAAAAAAAAAAAAAAAAAAAGCCTGACTGTCTGGAGTGACAGACTCAGAGTCATTCTGTTGTTGCATGTCTGTGCACTGCACAGAGGCGCCCAGACAAAGCAGCAAGTAGCAGCCAAATCCAGCCTGCACTCTGCTCACGACGCCGTGTGTCCTGGCACAGGGCTGCATCCTCCCAAAGGCGACTCCTCTGTCTAAGTGACATAGGCCACCATACTGAACTTTATGGATGGGTTTCCCAGTCTTAGAAGGGAGGGAGAAGGAATTGCTATGGTCTCCCCATGTCGTAGATGGGACCGTCCCACTTACCCTCAGAAACCAATGGTAAACTAAGAAACCGGCCTCCAGACATTTCTTTAGCCATTTCATTGGCACCAAGTGTCTCTGAAAATGCTTTCCCCTCCTTCAGTGCTCCAGAACTCCCAGTGACAGGATCAGGGGAAGGGACCCCACAACTACAGGAAATAATCCCTCTTCTATGAAACTCTTGGCAGGACCCCCAGCCAGCAGGAAACCCTCTACCCAACACCCAGAATAATAGAGTAAGAGGGATCTTCCAGATTATTCCTCCATTCTACCCTATCCTCCACAGAGAAAGAAACTAAGGACCAATAAAGGAGAATTTCAACAATCACAAGGTGAGTTAATGACAGAAGGCAGAGTGGAATCCTGAGTGGAGGCGTGAAAATATTAATAATATTCGCCGAGATCAAATCCCAGTCTACCACTAGCCAGTGGTGTGAACTTGCATAAATAATGCAGTGTCTCATTTTTTTCATTTGTGAAATGGAGGGAATGATCTCTGCTTCCAGAGACTGTCTTAAATGGAACATGTAATGCACTCTGACATTGTTTACCATCCAAAACCAGTAGCTCCCTTTCCCAATTCCGCATTGTTTCCACTATCTCATAAGGCTCCCCACCATTTACAAAGCGCGGGGCTGCTCCTCAAATGCCCTGGGTGGGCTCCCCAGCTGTAATGCTGTCAGGATGGAAGTAAAGGAGAGGCACTATCTTACCTGCAGGGAAGGCCTCGGAGTGGGGCGGCAGCCACAGAAGTTGCAGGAGCGGTAGCAGCGCAGCTCCTTGGCTCTGCCCATGAGCCATGTCTTCATACCACACAGCAGGCCGGACCTGCCAACCCAGCAACCCAGGTCCCCCAACTCCCGCCCCTAGAGGGTAGCTTAGATCCTGTTTCACCAGCTCATTTCCAATAGTTACCCTTGTCATTTTGTCTAAACCAATCACAGAAGTGTAGGGTTTAACATCATCAGTCACTGGGGAGAGACCTGGGGCCAGCAACCTCCTGAAGACTTGGCTCTTTGACCAGGCCAGAGAGCGGCATGTAACCAGGCTGGGGCCAGCGGGGCAATGTCTGCCTCCTGGTGGAGTTCCCTCTTTAGTCTCAGGCTGTCGGCCTCAGCCCCCAAACGGACTGGCTGGCTCTTCAGAGCAGTGCCGCCTCGTGGCAGAACGCAACAGTGGGATGGCATCTTCCCACGGCAACCCCCCCAGGTCTTCAGATCCTGCCTCCTCCTCCCTCCTAGCCCCCTCCCTCTTTCTCGGCAAGGTTATGCTCCTCCAGGCATGAGCTCTAATTCGTTCTGCAGAAATACATTGAAGACTGGGTATTGGGCCTAGTGCTGAAATACAAAGAGGAATAAGGCATATTCCTGCCTTCAAAGAACTTAGAGTCTTGGGATGGGGGAGTGGAGGTGGAATCAATGAATAAATAATTACACAACAATGTAATGTATTCAAGTAAGAATGTGCCAAGTGTTTTGAAAGCAGGAGTAATGTTATGAGGATGGGGGAATAGGTGGAACATAATCAGGC
This sequence comes from Mirza zaza, assembly GCA_008750895.1. Taxonomy (NCBI): domain Eukaryota; kingdom Metazoa; phylum Chordata; class Mammalia; order Primates; family Cheirogaleidae; genus Mirza; species Mirza zaza. Next base: position 4,407 of record VSMD01065093.1, read on the forward strand.
AGGCTCCTAAGAGTCCTGACACTAAAACAATTTGACCAGTAGAATGTGAGGGGAAAGGAAAGCATTCCAGGGCAAGGGGTAGGCGGATGTGTGAAGTTCAAAGCCGTTCAGAGCTCCTCTTTGGAGACCCTTATGTCCTAGTTGATGTGAATGTTGTGACAGCTGCTCGTGTGTCCTGTGTGGTAATGGGGGTCCTGAGGTTAGAGGGGTCTCAGGATGAGCTAGAAACTCAGGAAGAGCCAGATCCCATAGGCCCTGGTACGCACAGGAGGGGCTTGTTTTCACTTAGCAGATGATAGAGACATTAAATGTGGGGAGTGAGGCTGGGTGTGGTGGCGTGTGCCTGTGGTCTCCAACGCTTTGGGAGGACAAGGTGGGAGGATTGCTTAAGGCCAGGAGTTGGAGGCTGCAGTGAGCTCTGATCAGGCTGCTGCACTCCAGCCCAGGTTACAGAGCAAGACTCTGCCTCTTAAAAAAAACTAGGGAGCGACACAACCATTTTAGCATTTTAGAAAAGTTGTTCTGATTGATACTTCAAAACAATGAACTAGAGCTTGGAAAGAATTGAGGCAAACTGCTGGTCAAGAGTCTATAGCACATTATGTCAAGGAAAAAAGTTTCACACCCACACCCCACCCTCTTGTAGCAAGCAATATAGTAATAATTCAAGTGAGAGATGGTAAGAGCATGAATTAACTCATAATCAGAGGAAACAGAGAGGACAGAATATTGAGATAATTAGGAAGTAGAATCTAAAGGGTTTGGCTACTGATTAGATGTGGGAAGGAGAGGAAATGGGGGAGTCAAGGATAACTCCGTGTGGGTGGCTGGGTGGGTGGTCAGTGATGGACTGAATTGAAGCAGAAAAAAATGCCATGGGAGCAGGCTTAGAGAGGAAGAGAATGAGTTCAATTCTGTACATGGAAGTGAAATGCCAGCAGAACCGCCAGCTGCAGCAGCGCAGGAGGCGGCCAGGTGTGGGGTACGGACCCCAGGCGGGGGCTGCAGAATCGGCCTGGGGAGTCATCAGCACAAATGTGGACGCATGGGCTGTGGAAAAGGTCACCCACATAAACATAAACCGTGCAGAAGGAGCAGATGAAGTCAGGATGCAGGTAAGCATGGGTCCGAGCCCAAACTTCATACAAGTTGTCATCCAGGATCCAACTGGGAATATGTAGCCCCTCTAAGTAATGCAGACTGAGAGAATTTAACGTAGATGATCGGTTACAAGAGTGTTAAAAGGGCAAGCGGTGCAGAAAGGAGGAGGATCCTCGAAGTGCAAATAGAAACAAGGATCAGTACCTGGAAATCAGATGCTGCCATCGCCCCTTACCTGGAATCCACAAATCTACACCTGCTGCCTGTGGGAGACACTGTCACGGTCAGTTCTTATCTACTAAAAAAGTGCCACCTCCACCAAGGCTAGAATCATAGAGAAAGTACTTCTGCCCAGGAGGCTGGAATCCAGAGTCACCCATTCTTCCTGCCGCTACATCTACCAGCAATCGCCAGCAACTGTCACCCTGTTAGAGGCTGAAGCAGGAAGCTTCTCAGTTTCTTTGGCCTTCTGCTCTGCCGGCAGCGCCTCCTATCGGCAGAATCTGAGAGGCCGCCAGCTGGCCAGGAAGCCTGGGAAACATACCTGCTGCCTCCTAGGCAGACACGTTCAAAACACCGTATGGGAGGGTGGATGTGGCACTGAGACAACAGGTAATAACCAGTACACTGAAATACGCTAATCTGTAAGAACCTGGTGGCACCAGGAGCGTCCAGAAAGCTAAGAGAAGAACAAGGAGGAAGTAGATCCTAGAAGTAAAGAGAGGTGTTCCATTAAGGAGCACAAGGTCAGTGTTATGAAAACTACTCAGAAGTCAAGGAAGGACTGAAAAGTGTCCTGAGATTTGGTGATTATGAGGTGGCTGGCAAATTGATTGAGAGCAGCCTCGGTGTTGTGGTGGGAGTCGACTCCAGATTGTGGTGGGCTGAGAAGGAAGTGGGAGGTGAGGAAGAAACTGTCAGGGTATATGCTTCAAGTTTGAGAGAGAAAAGAAAAAGACAGAAGGGCTGGGGGAAGAGGGAGTGAGAAAGCTCTAATGTGGCAATTAAGTAATCTGAGAAATTAATCTATGTGAGTGCGATCCGTTAGTCTTTCTGAGACCTTCAAAATTCGTACACCCGCCCCCTGTTTTTTAGAGATGAAGTTGCTATGTTACCCAGTCTGGAAAGCGGTGGCTACTCACAGGTGTGATTATGGTACACTACAGCCCTAAATTCCTGGCCTCAGGGATCCTCCTGCCTCAGCCTCCCCTGTAGCTAGAACTACTGGCCCGTGCCACCATGCCCAGCTTCTTACTCCCTTTCGATAAACAAATAACAGCAGCAGTAACAGCCAAAAATAAACACAAAAGCAGTCCCTTGACCTCCTGGACATTCTGGGACAGCAACACATGTGTCTGTGTGGGAGAGGAAGGGTGCCAGGGAAGGAGTAGGGTTTAGAAATCATTGTGACACTCCAAAAAACAAAAGAACATTTTCCCAGTATCCCAAGCTTTGTGGACTAATCCGTCGGTAGTTCTGGCGGTAGGGAGAGTCAAGCCCCATAGGACAGTAGAAGGAAGATTATGAGCCTAGCAGGACTGTATGGGAAGATACGTGGCACACAGCCACCTAGAGTTCTAAACCAGGGGTCGACAAACTTCTTCTGTAAAGGACCAGATGGTAAATATTTTAGCCCTTGTGGACTGCCCAATCTCTGTAGTGAGCATCAGCTGTGGCAAGAAAGCGTCCACAGGCAGTATGTAACTGAAAGAGCGCAGCTGTGTCCCTGGTTTCCTCCTAGCTTTTCCTCCCACATCTTGAGCATCTCCTTCTCGGTCTCCCTTGTAGACTCCTTTCTTTCAGCTACTCTTTAAATACTGGTGTTCCCTGGAGGTTTGTCCTCAAATCTCTTTATTTATGGACACTAAAATTTGAATTTCATGTAATTTTCATGTGTCATGAAATATTATTTTGCTTTTTTTCAACTATTTAAAAATGTTAAGACCATTCTTAGCTTCTAGGCCATTTAAAAACAAGTGGTTGGCAAGATTTTGCTCACAGCCCTTAGTTTGCTGAATGATGTTCTATGCATGTGGTCAGAACTGGGATAAAAATAAACTCATTCTTTAAAGAAGAGCCCTATTCCACCTTATTTATGGGAATGACAATCAGTTAATGAACACGTTGTGCCCAGTTACAACAGGTTATTTGGAAGATCTGGGAAAGAACAGGAGAAGGTGGACTGGGTGTGGGGGCTTGGGAACAGGTATAGCAGACACTGCAATTACTCTGGGTGAGAGGAATGAGGCAAAGGGGTCCAAGTTCTTCACAGAGAGCAAAGTGTGGACAAGACCAGAGTGAGGAAAAATATTACCACCCCTCAGCAAGACTATGGCAAGGAATGGTTAACTCCTTTCTCTCCCTTCTATAATCCCAGTATAAATGGTAACAAGTTCAAACATTTATAACTATTCTTCCCTCTAAGTAATCCTTCCTCCTGCCAGGACCTCCAACCATCTCCATCATAGATATTTCAGAAATAGGCACTAATCAATTTAGGGAAATAATGATCATGGGCAAGAGAAGCAAGGAAGCCAGTTCTGCTTCACAGTAGCTCCCTGTCTACTTTGCCATTAGCTACAAAGGCCTCTGAAAATAATGGCATAGCACCTGCAAATCCAGGCCATGGCTTTCTAACGCCCAGCTCTCTCATCCCTCTCTAACACTGCCCCATTTTCCCCCGGCAGAGCCAAATTTCCTGAAACGTCATGTCCCCACTGTTATACTTGCCATTTAATCTTTAACCCTCAACAATAAAATTGTTCAACAATATTTTTTTGTTGCTAAATCAAATGGATTCCTTGCAGTCTCTGCAACATTTGACACTGTTGGCTATACCCTCAATCAGTCTAATTTTTGGCATCTCTCATGGCACTCTCTCCTAGTTTTTCTTCCCAGTTCTCTGGCATCCCCTTTCAGTCTCCTTTGGGGACGCCTTTCTTTTAGCTACTCTTTAAGTATTGGTGTTCCCTCGAGTTTTGTCCTCAACCTTTACTCTTCTCACACTATACACTTGCCTCGGATGGTCTCATTACTCCCACATGCCTTCGGTTACCACCCATTTGCTGACATCTTCTAAATTTACCTCTTCAGCTCAGATCTTGCTCTGAGTTCCACAGTACCATACATTCAGCTGCCTGGTCATCTCCACTTGGATGTTTGCAACAGCAGTTCTCAAACCGTATTCTCCACAAGATAATAGTGTTTCTCAAGAAATAAAAATGTGTAAGTTTGATGGCAGCAATATGTTTTAAAATTTATTTCAACATACACATAATAAAACATCAAATACATTCATATAATAATTTTTATTATGTATCAATTTATTACATTTAATAAGGCTATTTTATTTGCAAGCAACAGAGACCAATTCTGGCTAACTTAAATTTTAAAAGGGGATTTATTGGAAAGATACTGATCTAGCTCATGGAATAAAAACAAGAGTTGAATAAGCTAGCCTCAGGAAGAATAATCACAGGACCCTTAGCAGTGGGGGTTGAGTTGCCATTAATATGCTCACCTGCAAAGGCCTCCTGCCTCTCTTTCAAGTTTCACATTGATGGGAGAGACTATCTGACTGACTCAGCTTGTCTTAGGTGTGTAACACTGGATCCATTAGCTGTGGCCAGGCACAATATCACCTCTATGTGTCTAAGCTATTCCTACAGAAGGGAGAATCAGGCTGGGCGCAGTGGCTCACACCTGTAATCCTAGCACTTTGGAAGGCCGAGGTGGAAGGATTCCTTGAACTCAGGAGTTCAAGACCAGCCTGAGCAAGAGCGAGACCCTGTCTCTACTATAAATAGAAAGAAATTAGCCAAACAACTAAAAATAGAAAAAATTAGCCGGGCGTGGTAGCGCATGCCTATAGTCCCAGCTACTTGGAAAGCTGAAACAGGAGGATCACTTGAGCCCAGGAGTTTGAGGTTGCTGTGAGCTAGGCTGATGCCACGGCACTCTAGCCTGGGCAACAGAGTGAGACTATGTCTCAAAAAAAAAAAAAAAGAATGGAGAATCATTATGAACCAAGTAACCACCTCAATATAGCTATGTCCAACATATGACATCCCAGACAATTGTATGAGATCATCTGAGGCATAAACATGAGGTTAAATCTTTGTATTAATACTCAAACAGCAGGCCGGGCGCAGTGGCTCAAGCCTGTAATCCTAGCTCTCTGGGAGGCCGAGGTGGGCGGATCATTTGAGCTCAGGAGTTCGAGACCAGCCTGAGCAAGAGCGAGACCCCATCTCTACTATAAATAGAAAGAAATTAATTGGCCAACTAATATATGTAGAAAAAATTACCCGGGCATGGTGGCGCATGCCTGTAGTCCCAGCTACTTGGGAGGCTGAGGCAGCAGGACTGCTTGAGCCCAGGAGTTTGAGGTTGCTGTGAGCTAGGCTGACGCCATGGCACTCACTGTAGCCTGGGCAATAAAGTGAGACTCTGTCTCAAAAAAAAAAAAAAAATACTCAAACAGCATCTCCCAACTACCTACTCAGGTAATACATGTCATCTACTTGATGATCACTGATCCATCACTTGTCTTATCACATATTCAAATTATATTTATATGATTCAATGTTGATTTATTAATAAACAAATTTATACTCCACTAACTAATTTCCTTGGCTCTATGCCTAAAAGGTTTTTTTTGAAGAATTTTATTATGAAAAATTTCAAGCATACTCTGAAGAGAAGAATAAATGCTGATGTACTCTCACGAATTTCAACAATTTTCAACATTCTAGCATTCTTTCATACTTGTTTCATCTTGTTTCATCTCCTGTTCTGCACACTTTATTTTTCTGGAGTATATTAAACAAATTCTGTCATAGCATTTTATCAGTAAATACTTCTAAGTGTATCTATAATACTTTTCTTTTAACATAACTATGATACCATCACTACAAACAACAAAATTAAAAATAATTGCTTAACTTCCTTTAACCCAATCTGTGTCATTTCTCCCAATTATCTCAAAAATGTCTAAGAGGAAAAAGTTTTAAATGAAAAGCAGTCTTATAATTTTCAAACTGTGCCTTTGGTTAAAAAGAATTAGTGAGTTTTCTATTTTACATTGTGTTTCATAAACCCACTGATAATCAAATAATGAATTCTAATTAAGCATTCCATACGCAAATACATTTAGGAATTGCTATTCTGAATGTATCTCCATCATCTCCATCTCAAGCTTTACAAAACTAAACTCATTATCATCTTCCAATTCCTATATTTAAGACCTCAGTAAATAATAAGATTGTCCACCCATCACTTGAGCCACCAGTGTGGAAGTCAGCCTTGACAACTGCATCTTCCTCAAACCTTTCCATCCAATTATTCACTAAGTACTATCAATTCTATCTCTTTCATATCTCTTGAATCTTTCCCTTCCATTTACTTATTTATTTATTTATTGAGACAGGGTCTCACTCTGTCATCTAGGCTAGAGTGCTATGGCGTCATCACAGCTTGCTGCAACCCCAAACTCCTTGGCTCAAGCTATCCTCCTGCCTCAGCCTCTCAGTCTCCCAAGTAGCTGGGACTACGGGCATCTACCACTGCACCTGGCTAACTTTTTTTTTTACTTTTTTTTTTTTTTTTTTTTGAGACAGAGTCTCACTTTATTGCCCAGGCTACAGTGAGTGCCATGGCGTCAGCCTAGCTCACAGCAACCTCAAACTCCTGGGCTCAAGCAGTCCTGCTGCCTCAGCCTCCCAAGTAGCTGGGACTACAGGCATGTGCCACCATGCCCGGCTAATTTTTTTTTTCTATATATATTAGTTGGCCAATTAATTTC
>VSMD01065094.1:0-51188 GCA_008750895.1 Mirza zaza
CAGCAACCTCAAACTCCTGGGCTCAAGCGATCCTACTGCCTCAGCCTCCCAAGTAGCTGGGACTACAGGCATGCGCCACCATGCCCGGCTAATTTTTTCTATATATATTAGTTGGCCAATTAATTTCTTTCTATTTATAGTAGAGATGGGGTCTCGCTCTTGCTCAGGCTGGTCTCGAACTCCTGAGCTCAAATGATCCGCCCACCTCGGCCTCCCAGAGAGCTAGGATTACAGGCTTGAGCCACTGAGCCCGGCCGAGAGTAAAATTTTAATCATGCCTTTCACATATGTGCTCAAACTGAGCCTCTGGTTGGATAAGTACCAGATCTTCTGGCCCCTGTGGGAACACTGGTGTGTTCTTACCACTGGCAGTAAAAAAATACTTCTCACATTATTAAGATACAAGATTATTTGAGGAAGTAAATATAGTGTAGGTATCAAAATGTAGAAGTTAGGAATTTTGGGAGGTTTTGAGGGAACAGAATAAAAGTCCCAGGGAAATGAAGTCAGACTTCTTTATAGTAAATTAGAAGTTACAGTCTTCTTGCCCATGGTCAGCTGGGAAGAAATCATCCACTGGTGATGTATCTCTTAAGAAACTAGATACCTTTGCTACCCAGGTTCCTCTTTCAGTGTGCATTAATGATTGACAGTACATGTAGAATGATCTGAGTTATACATCACTCTGTAATTAAAGTTTTCTTTTGCCCTCTCTTGACTTCTATGACTTGACACATATTGCTCAGTCTTTCTTTATCTACATTCTCAGTTCCAGATTGGGAATAATATCAGCAACTTTAGTATTTTGAAAGAGCCTAGATCCTAGATACTAAGTCATTTGGCATTAACTTTTTGTTAAATACCTAGCAAAAGATACCCACAGAGATATTTAATGAAAATAGCATTTTCCCAGAGTTTATTGGTCCCATAGGAAGGCTTTGGGCACTCATACCTGTCAAATAATATGTACTGTAGTCAACTTATCCTTACCAATTTTACTTCCTGCTATTGGGCAACTTCATCTCTACCCATATCACTGAATTAAGAAAATATATATCTTTACTGAGAAAATATAATTTCCCTGCAAAAACTGGTTTCTATGGACTTAAATGATGATTATGTATGAATACATTAGGACTTGCAGCCTATCTTCCTTCAGATATAACTGATTTTTTTAATGCCTTGCCTAATTCCATGTCTTATGTAAATAATATTTACCAAGCAGCTATAGCCCTTAGATAGCTATGTACTTTATCCTTCTGAGGTCTAAAGTCAGGTTCGCCTTGATGAATGTTGTCTTATGGTCATCAGAGAGTGAGTCTGCTTTGGTCGTCTGATCTCACATGAAGAAGTACAGCAGGAGTGGTTAAGAGCAAAGGTTCTGGAATCCTATAGAGCAGGTTCCAGACAGAAGCTCTGCTTTATTTTAATTTTGAACCTGGACAGATCATTTCAGCTCTTTAAGCTTCAATTTCTTCATCTGTAAAATGAGGATTAATTGAACCTCCTTGTTGTTATAGGATTAAATGAGTTAATATATGTAAATAGATTAGCAGAGTGCCTTCTGCAGGGTAATCACAGATAACTACTCTTGGCTGTCGTGTATGCTTCAGGGAGAGAGAAAACAAAACTCACATGGCCTTTTCAGAATATACTGGTGAGATTTGGTCTCTAAATTAAATCAGTGCTTCTCAATTGGGGGACAAGTTTGCTCCACTCCTGTGCCCCTGGAGACACTGGGCAAAGTAGGGAGGCATTTTTGGTTGTCCCAACTCATGGGGGTGGCGTGGGGAGGCTGCTACTGGCATTTAGTGGGTAGAAGTAGTAGGATGTTTAGTTTCTAAACATTCTGCAATACACAGGCAACCCCCATCCCATCCCTCAGGCAAACCCCATCCCATCCCTCAGCAAGAAATTATCTGGTTCAAAATGTCAATAGTGCTGAGACTGAGAAACTCTGAAGTAAATGGAAAGGAATTCTTCCAAAGATGAGTCATGAATAAGTCCTAATCAAGAAGCCAGTCCATCAACAAGTTATCTGTCGCCCTTCTGCTCCAGGTGTAATATCATCACCTTCCAGCTGTGGAGCCTTTTACAGTTTAGATAGCAAAGTCACATACATTAACTTACTTCATGTCAACAGAAACCCTAAAGGAAACAGGCTGCATTGGCATTATCTCCACCCCATCCCCCCTTTTTTTGTAGATGAGGAGTTAGGCTGAGAGGTTGACTTTCTCACAGAAACACAGATGGTAATTAAACCCAGATGTTCTGAGTCCCAAATCCAGCACTTCTGCCACTCTCACATGCTCGGCATTGCATTTCTGTGGGGAGTGCAGGAGACATTTTAGACGTGGTTCCTCCCCTAAGATTCTTACTCTGTTGTTAGAAATTTATACCCATGAAGAGTTATTAATACCTATTGGGCTATAATAGATGCACATTCCTCCCTCTCCTCAGTGTTATAGAATATTGCAATGCAGCTAACCTGAAGCCAGAGTGTTTTCTTTCTCCAGAATCGTGGAGGGCTCTTTTGCAACATAAATGTAGTAACTCATCTGCAAAACAAGGGTGCTACCCTTTCTTTACAATCTGTACTTTCCTAGCATATGCCATCATGTTCCTTTCCCCCCACCAGTCCTCCTACGTAGCCCAGATGGTGCCTGGCCTGCTCTTGCAAACTTCCGATCGCCTCTCTTTCTTTTTCATGCCCGTTCTCTTCTGAGCGCTGAGTGTGAGGAGCTGAGATTTACTGACGTGATGTCCAATTTGAGGCCTAGATGTTAAAATATTCTAAAATGCAACCGGTTTCAACATGTTAACTTTCTGTTCTTCTCAGGTCAGCAGTTATCACCATGTCAGCCCTTGCAGATTATTTCATGAAGTTTCAGAAAACACTGATTTTTAAAATTCAGGTATTATGAAAGTTGCAGGAATTTATTTCAGGAAAAAAAATAGGTAATGCCTAGTCATCATTGTGTAGCTGCTTCTGCTCGATATCTCTAAAGAACCATGCACCTTCCTCTTTGCACATGCGGTGTTTATGCTGTCAAATTAGCTTGATATTATTTTGACAAATGAGTAAAACTGATTCAAGCTGACACTCAGTCACAAAGAAGTTTTAATACTTAAACTGTTAGAAAAGCAGCCCAAATACCAGGTAATAATCTTTGCCACAGAGGAAATAAATGGATTCATGATTAACTTAGTACATATTTATTAACCAAAAAGTTATCAAAAGACTTTAAGGAAACTTTCTTCATGAGTTCTTTGATGATGATAAAAATTTCCCTAGCATTTCTTATTCAAATACATGTAACCATTACTACACAAACGTTAGCAAATATTATATTAGTATACAATGTTTCAACAACTATTAATAAAGTTTAGAACTACTTGTACTCAAACAGGGAGGTTTTTGTTTGTTTGTTTCTATTTTTATTATACTTTGGAAAATATACCTTAATGAAAATCATTCAAAGTTCAATGGTGCTTTATAGACATATGACTTGGAAAGATACAGACCCAAGCTGGCTTTCTTCCTGCCTAAGGACAAGGAGGGAAGTGGAGTGTAAAACAGAATCCTTCTTGATTTATTTTTACTTGGGTGGCTTTGGAAGTTACTCAAAGCTTATGTGCTCCATAAAAGACAGAACTGAAAGTAGTACAAGATGCAACTTAAGCAGAAACTTCCCACTAGAAATATTTTCCGGAGTCCACCCCCGCCCCTCGTGGTGGGCTAAGTCACCATTCTCCTACTCAAAGCTCATCCATAGATTCCCATTGCTTTAAAGACCTTAATCTCTAACATGTTATAGACAGACCCTTCTAGCTCTGGTCTCTCACTAGCTCTGTGGCCTCAGTTGACATCACCAAGACAGGCAGGTGTGTGCTGGGAACTGCCAGCAGATGATTCATCAAGTATTGGTGGAGTGCCTGCTCCGTCCCAAGCACAGGGCTCAGCACTGGCCATTGTCAGAGCTTGAGGAGAGAAGCAAGGGGTGGAGGGAAGTAGCATAGGGCAGGGCTGTAGAGACCAGTTTTGAAGGCTTTATGTGCCAGCCTATGGCACTCGAACTTCTTTTCATTGGCGATAGAGAGTCCCTGAAACATTTTAAACTAATTTTTATAGAATAATTGCTTTGGAAAGCCTTCGTTTTTATGGTGGTAAAAGAGGCTACTATTTAGCATTTCACTTTTGAGTTTTTTAAAAAAATGGCATATCTATATAAAGAAATGAAATAATTTTCCTTTATGACTTCTTTTCGGGCTTGAATTCATTCACTGAAAAAATGTTCACTGAGAATTTGCCAAGGGCCAGGCACAGTGATATGTGCCCATGATATTAGACAGAACAGGACATTTTGATTCTTTCCCCGTGGCGTGCAAAATCCTATGGTGGACCAGTAGGCAAGCAAATAAATACAAAATTACAAATTATATGTTAAGAAAGACACAAACGAGAGGCTAAAATAGAGACTAACAAGGAGAGTTTCCACTTTTGATAAATTGATGAGAAAGGCCTGACTGAGAAGGTAACAATGTTCAAGCCAGGTCCTGAGAGATGAGAAGTAAGTAACCAACCATTTAAAACATGAAAGATGAGCATTCTAGGAGGAGTTAATGTCTGGGGAGGCTTAGAGAAGGATTGCAGAACTGAGAGATCAGTGTAGCTGGATTCCTCAGGGTGAGGAGTAAGTAATACATGAAATGACATTGCAAAGACAAAAGCCAGAACATTCAAGGAGTTGTAAATTCTGCTCAAAAGTTTGGATTCTGTCCTCGAGATTTTTTTTGGGCGGGGGGTGGGGGGCATTGGGGTAGGACAACATGCAGTGTATTTCAATGGGACTATATGGCTTTTTTTTTTTTAACAGGAATTAGCTGATACATATTTCTTTGTGTATGAAATCTTTAAAAAATATTTAAAATAGATTGACAATGCTTACAATGAACTTTTCTGTGAAAGAGTCTAAAATGCTTATATTAAAATGAGCCATTTTGTCTTTTGACTCATTGGACAAAAAGGGGAAAAACAAACATCCTTTTAAGTGGTCTTCTAAAAAAACTCATTAACATCTTCATCTTGCAGTGGTTATTGGAATGGCTATTCCAATGGCCATTCAATGGTTGCTGAGACTATAAAAGAGGATTTTTGATTTTTAGAAGAGAGTTTCTGAGAAGGTTTTGGTGAAGTAATCTGAAAGTTATATCTCTTTCCTTTAAGCCACCAATCAATTTTATCCCTCTGTGTATGTCATGCTCAACAGAGAAAACAATTCCGTTGAGCTGTATCTGAAGTCAGGAAGGCGGATATCGTTTACAGGCCAGTCTCTTAGATAAAGTTTCATTCCCTTTGGTGCAGGAAGATGTTAGGTCTCATGATGCAGCCTGGACCATTGTGATTTTGGACTATGGCAGGGTTCTAATAACAAGTTGTAGGTAGAGTGTAGATTCCTAAGGGTGACTTGAGAAATATTTCCAGAAGTGTTGTTTCCTTTAATAGCACCCTCCCATTAAAAAATGTCAGTTGCCTTTTTTCATAACTGAGTTAATACTTCTATGTAATGATTCCAAAATTAATGCATAATTGGAGCAGTACTGAAGGTTGTTCAGAAACTGAAAGCCTGCTTAGACAAATTGAAAACCCGTTTATTAAAGTCCTGAGTGTATTAAATGTAGAGTGAAAAGGAGCAATGACTCCAGTTTATCACAAAAAGCTGAATAAAAATTACCTGCCATCAGGTTTAAAGCTGTATTAGTGTCCAGCTAAGTTTATAACCAAGCCATTAAATCAAATAAAAAACTGATACCATGTTTGCTGTTTTATTCCAAACTTTCTCTCAGAATTCTTTTATTTCTCTTTCTTTCAAAAATGATCTATGTTATACTAGGAAAACTATTCCATTGTCATTTCCCTTTAATGAATTTTTTGCTTAATGATATAGTGAAATTATTCATATAATAAAGAGTGGTGTTATTATAAGCTAGCCTGTATGTGAGTTATATAATATGCTGAATAGATTCCTATAAAGTCATACTTATCTAATTATAATGAGGCCAACTCCTTGAAGAACACATGTTTGTGTCTCATATAACTAATTAATGAAGACTGAAATAATTGATGGTGAATGTAACAGAAGTAAACTGGTAGATACTGAAGTTTATCTCCTTTTTCACCATTGGTTCTTTATCTTTGGTGGTAATATTAATTGAGTAATTTGACAAAACAATGGTTTTGTTTGCCTTCTATTCTAATATGCGACGTTGCTATGGAATACACTGTATGGAATTAAAATGGCCAAAATAAATTATGAACAGTGGATTATTGTACAAAATTAGAATTAATATCAACTATTAGAATAATATCAACTATCATTTTCTTAAATTTCCAGGTCATAATGGTCTGTTTTCATGATTAAGAAAGTGGTCTATGCGTCTAAACTCATTTTATCCATTTGTAAATGATGAAATTTTCACTTTCATTAAACATGACAAATAAGAACTGCACTGATTGATCTTTCTAGAAATGAAACAATCCTTATTTCTATGGTTTGAAATCTAAATAAATTCTTAACTTTCCCTTGTGCAGGAATGCAATAGCATCAATTTGTTAGTTAGGCCTTTGGGTATCTATGTAACTACAATATTAAATGAATAGATTTTTGATTGAGTATAAGAGATAAAAACAAAAATAAGAAAAAAATTATAAAAGATGTGGGCTCACTTAAAGTAAATAACAAAGCTGAGTTAGTTGAAGAGCAAAACAGGAAGATAACCTCAAAGCCATAAAGAAATTTTATAAGAATAACATTATAGTTTATGTTTTGAAAGCAGTGAAAGATCAATGATGAATTGTATCAGACCCTAGATCCTACATAGAACTGTACATAGATCAAGTGTTTTCGCATGGAAAGAGCCTTTTTCCTCCACATTTTAAATCTTTGCTTTCTTACCTCACTTCTTAATATTAAAATCACAACCCCTCCCCATCCCATACAGAACAATTGAAATTTACAAATACTTAGCGAATTGAGGGAGGTCACAAAACTCTTAGGCAAAGATGCCATCCCGTTACTTTTGGAAAACCCAGTAACAGAATCTGTCCTCACATATTACAGTAATGTTATGTCAAGGTCTCATGTTAATATTTTTTTATTTGTGTTAGCTTGGGTTTTCCAGTTTGCCCAGTTCTTTAGAAAAATCTCATTAAATTTATGCAAATAAATTTTCCAAAAAGATCTTCTGCAGTCTCTTTGTAGTATGCTGCTTTGAATTTACCTTTTTTTCATTTTGAGCTACTGCGTATTTTTCACTGAGGAAAATGGAACCTTGTAGATGACATCAATCTTCTTGACCTTTTGTCTCTTTTTTGATGGGTAAAGAAAGAGCTATGTGAGTTTCTGTATCTGTCTTTTGCTTATAATACAAAGATAATGGATCACCCTTTCTGAAGAATCTGAATTCCACTTTTCAAAAGTGGCTGAGAATAAGGAGTCACGGAGGTTTTACATCAGTTATTCCTTGAGATACACGGACCTGCATCAACACTTGCTTTGTTGAAAAGGAGAGCTAACTGCATCTACTAAACTCTTCTTAGAGTGGCTGTGGCTATGGAGAAGATAATTGCTGCTATACAATGTTGAAAGAGAAATACTTTCACAGTAATATTAGGTAGAAATGAAAAGTTTGAACAGTATATAATTCTTACAGGGAAACTAATTTGTAAGCAATGAAGATTTTTAAATTAAAATTTCAGATTTTAATAGAAAAATTGCAAAGCCATAAAGTATGTAAAATTCTTCCTCTTATTAACAAAGTAAATTAAAAAAAAAAAGTAGCAACATACACTTGACCTTTCTACTTACTTCACCATCTGAGACCCAGATAGTAAGCTTCATGAACTTTTGATCCTTTGTTGCTCTTAAACAAATCCCAATTTAATCATAAAGGCAATTAAAATATTCACACATTTATGCTGAGTATGAATTAAATATGATTTCTAGAACTAAGCAAAACAAATGCAAGTACTGTATACACTGTCATGGTAGGTAAACTGCCTGTTAATTTTTTTTTTTTCCAGGTCAGTTTACATAGTGTAACTATAGCTTTATTTTATCTACCTCTAAACTCAATTCACCCAACAGTAAAGGATCTGAACTGGTAACATAGTCTAGATAACTGATAAGGTAGTGTCACGTGGTATTCAAATGGAGGCTTCATTCTCTTTTTTTAAAGAAACCTCTTAAGACAGGTATTTGACTCAAAGACATTTTTGCACACTAGAAGCCTAAGGCACAGTTTATAACTCACTGATGACAAAAATAATTTCAAGTTGAGAAACATTTTCTCCTATAGGATAAAGACAATTTATCCTATAAAATGCCCCATGGAGAGGATCTTATAATTACATCACCCGTTATAATAATCATCAAATGCATGCAACATTTATGTCCAATTAATGGAAGATGGGACCATATGGACGTCTGTTACAGTGATGTGGTAAGAAGATAATGCTTTGTGCCTTCAGTCCAAGTGCTTTACAAACATTAATCTTCTGAGTACCTTTGTGAACTAGGTAAGCAATTTTCTGTGCTCTACTTTCCATTCGTGCCTCAATATTATCTAAGGTAAGACTGCTGCTGGTTGTCTCTGAACATACAAGGATAACTGTGAATTTTAAATGTCTATTTGAGTTTCCTCAGGAGGGGCCATATTTAATTCTGTGTTTTGCGTGATGCCTTATTGAGGAAAAGGACCACATTTCGTCATCATATCATTTCTATTGTGTCTGTGAAAGTGACCTGGTTCCCGGAGCAAATTCCCAGGCACAGCAGCTGTTAGCATGACCATACATGACGATGGCTTTGGTGTCCTCTCATGACCTGCTGCTGAAAGTGGGGGAGAGAAAGCACTTTCAATACAATAAGGTCGACTCAGGTAGCTTTGCCCTTGCACTTTCTTTATAGCTGCCTGTCTCTGGAGTTACAGCCTAGGGAGGAGCTGGCAAAGGCCAATGGACATAGAGACATAACAGTTTTATATTTATACAGAGAGAGGTGTCAGCTGTATAAGGGGAAGACGATGAAGGATGGCAAAAAAAAAAATGTTTTGTTAGATGTATAAATAGATGGTAAGGTTTTTGAGCTCAAAGGGAGGATGGAATGCCTTTGTGTAATGTTGTGAAGAACTGTGCAACCCAAAGAAATACTGAGACAATATGGACAGTAAGCATTATGCAAAACATCTGGGTGGCTACATATTTCATGGCTTGATTGAGTCGACCTGAAATTTCTACGTCTTATGCATAAAGTGTATTGTTCGCTAAATGAAAATTTGATTCCTATAGAATGTTTGTAGCCATTCATGGTGATACTCTGCAAAATTTACTGTTGCTGAATTATACTTTACCAGTACCTTTTTGGCTTTCAGAGAGGCATGGCACAAAAACTGGACAGATAATATCACTTCTCTTTTTCTCTGTAAAACTGATATTTAAGACATTGTTAATTATGTTCCTTCATATATCCAATACAATGGCCCATGTAATATATTTATTTTAGAATTTGGTACCAGTAAAAAATGTTTTCCTCAAAGTCTTGATAAACGGATTATTCAGCCTATCATATATATTTGCTGTGTTGAACTGGCTTTCAGGAAGCTTAAAGATAAATAATGATAGTGATGATACAGTCTTTACATAATGAAGTAATTTGTTTTCTCATTTTTATAAAAACAGCTAAACAGGCAGAACCTGATATTTGGGTCATGCAAGCCATTGCGCTCACTTACTGGGACACATTGACTGTACAACCCACATGCTAGTAAGACTCAAAATGTCTCTTGGTTCTGGGAAATGAGCTGGCAAATCTTTTGGCACCAGTATGATTAATCCCCACCTGAAGAAAAATGTAAGACAAAAAGAATGTAATTATGGTCCCCTTGTTCATTGAAAGGAGGCAGCACAGTAACTCTGGTGGAAAGAACCCTGGATTCAGGGTTAGAATCAGTTGAATTTGAATAATAGCTCTTCCACTCTTTAATCTGTTGATATTGCTAGCATTATGGAATTTCAGTATTCTATTTGTGGAAAATGTAAAGCTCTTAGAAAGATGCCTACCATAAAGTAAATAGTTGACTTGAAGTTTTGACTGTTGCTATTTCTAATGGCAGTTATTTATTTAAACTTAGGCTAGATAATAATATTGGTTAAAACTTGAAAACAAATGTTTCTAAATGGTTCTGTAAGATACAAAAGAAATATTAATGAATTAATGAACATTTTCTATTTGAAGGTAGAGGTTTTACAAATATTCCACTATGTATATTAAAACATTATATAAAATAACTTAATCACAATTTTTCTTTTACTTGGATAACATGGAAGTCTAAAATGTGTGTAAAATTTCACTCAGAGTTTAATAATATTTTATTTAATAAGGCTAAAACTATGATCAGTGTTTTAACAGGATAAAATCATAATAATTTAAATTGATAAAAGTCAAACAATTAATGAGTTATGATCAAGGAATGTCCTAAGGTTTCACAGTTCTAAAAATGCAGAAACTACAGTACTGATTTTTATAGTGTACATAACTATAGGCAGCCCCACCCACCAATTTACAAATATGTTGTCTTCTAAAACTTTGCTTGTTTGAAACTCAGAATGAATTTTCTTATTAAAAATATGTTGCAAATGCTGGTTGTTTGAAGTTTATCCCTCTTCCCAAAGCCAATTTAATCAATAATGATAAAGCTAAAGTTTTATATTTTTAATAAGAGGCAGAAAACAATACTCTGCAACACCTTTTCGTTCTAAACTGAATAAGATATATTTCAGCATTAATTAAATATTTTTTCATTATGTAATCTCCTATCAAGAAAGAGGGAATGAGGAATAATTATAAAATTTATTTTGAATGTATTTAATTGCATGTGGGTAAAAAGGCTAGAGGGACGTTCGCTGCATGTGTCAATGGAGCACTCTGGGCCCTTTCAGTGGTTTTGGAGCTCTAACTCAACAAACATGTCTTTCAGTTGACCTTGCTTTCATTGAGGCTTTGTGTTGCATGTTTCAGTGAGGACAAAGCCGAATAAAGCACCATCTCTGTACTTACACAACAGGGAAGCCAGGTCTAGCTGCACAGCACAGAAAAATCCAAAATGACCTCAGGTTGAACAGGAAAGAGGGCTGTTTCCTTCCCACTGGAGAAATATGGATTGAAGTGGTCCAGGGCTAGCGAAGGACTTCAGTTTCATCTCCTTCCCTCTTCTGCTGCCTATGGCTACTGTTCCCAAGGCCACCTCATGGTCCATGATGGATTCTGGAATTTTAGCCATCTCATCTGTATCTCAAACAGCAAGAAGGTGGAAGAGATGGGCACATCCCACCTTTTTAAGGAAATTTTCTGGAAGTCTTATGAACACTTCTGCTTGCCTTTCATTTGGCTGGAACTTAATCACATGGGTCACTTATACATGCAAGGAAGGCTAGAAAATGTGGTCTTTTAGCTGCTTGGCAATGTTTCCTGCTAAAATTCATGTTTCTATTTATTGTAAAAGAAGGGGGGAATGGATTTTGAGGGCAACCAATGGTCTATACTGCACTCCAAAGGTAGTTCCAATATAGAAGTTGGTAGGTAAAGAGGATTATAACACTGGTCACTATGAGTACAGGACCAAAAGAGAGGTCCACACAAAGGACAATGGGCAGTCAGAGAGCACACTTATCTGAGAGTTCTTGGAATATCTTCATGAGAGGAACAACATCTGAAAGTGACCTTGAGGGGTGGGTGGTGTATTAGACACTGTTGCCCACCCCAGTGCACTCTGCTGCTTCACTTCTGGCTGGCACCCTCCAAATTTGAGCTGCCTCTTCACAATCAGCATTTCCAGAGAATGGAAAACTGTTTATGTCAGTTATAGCTTAAACTTATCTTAAGCCGAGGACTAAACTTAAAATTAAAAAGTTCTGGAAGAGAATCAGAGAGCCTCTTTAAAAATGTTTGAGAGTTCCAGGGGATCTTAGGCACTTGATTGGGAAACACTGGTTAAGGCTCATAAAAAGGAACAGACTGTTTTCCTTTCACGAGCAGTATATTGTAACGGTCAAGGGCTTGGTCTAGAGCCAAACTGAGTAGGTTTGAACCTTAATTTTGACCCTTGCCAGCAACACGGCAAAGTAATTATTCTTTTTCTACTTCAGTTTCTTAATCTGCAAAATGAGCATAATACTAGTACCAATTTTTCAGGTGATTATAAGGATTAAATGAGTTAATATTTATGAAGTTCTTAGAACAGTGTCTGACATATAGTTAGTACCATTAAATACATTTTTAAAAAATTCAAATTTTTTCTCGCTCCACACAATCAGTAATTCTCAACATTATGTAAAGTCTAGTCCCTTTACTGCATTTTCTATCCTCTTTTCCCTTTGTGCTTGCTGAGAATAAAAGGGTCCTTTTGCTGGCTCATGTTCCCTTTAGGCCTTGCTTCATTAGTCACATGAAGAGAGCCCTAGAGGCCTTTCCTTTAGCAAGGATTCAACTAAAGTCTTAGCCAATGTCCCTTGTTTTTCTCAGATTCTACCTCAGGGAAGGGAGAGAGTGGTTCATTCTCCCCCTTACAAAAAAGAGCAGCTCTGGGTTTGAATTCACGTTCTGCCACTTCTACCTGCCTGTTCCCTTGACGTTTCTAAACTTCAGTTTCTCCCTATGTCAAAGGGAATAGCTGTGTCTCATAGGATCATGATGAGAATGAAATAAAATGATGGATCTAGAATGCCTATCATGTTGCTCAGCGCATGGTAAGTGCCAATAGCTTGCATCCATGGTTATTATTAGAATTAAAGACATCATAGTATAGGTGCTGTAAGTGAGCCCCAAAGTTAGTCAGATGATGAACTATTACATAAGCTAACATGGCCTTCCAAATACCAAGCCTGCAGGAATAAGTGGGAACTGAGATCAAAGAGAAATCACTGTAGCTGGGGAGATGAGAAGGTGACAAGGTAAGAGGAAGTTTTCAGGATTGGGAGGTGAGTTCTTGGCTGAAGCTATGCCTTATAAATGGTATACTTTTAACTTGAATACTACACATAAAACAAAAACCATCCATTGTTGTTATTTTTCAAAGAGAAGTTTTGATGTTATGCAAAGATCAAAATTGAAATTTGGACAGAATGAATTTCTGATCATTTCACTAAGTGGGAACAACAGTTGTTATGAAGGATAATATGAAATCTCAATGCAGAAATGGTGGAGTGTAATAGCATGTGAAAGTCATGTTTGAACTTACTTTTTGGAATTTCTGGGCAGAAGTGAGTATCCCTTCAATAAAAGCACATGTTAACATAACCATAATAAATTATTTTTAAAAATAGGAAAGGTCCCTCGAGAACTATTTATCCAAACTACATTGAGCATAGCTAGGGAATTCTCAGAAATGGACTGATTAACTCCATAATATGCTTTGGCTTTCTTTGATCATTTGGGGTTCACAGATTCTTGTGTTGTACTTACTAATAGTCATTAGTTTCCTTAACTGAAACCGAATGATGGGTCTGATATTAGATGTAAGTTTTTCAAGGTGATGTTTGATAATTGAAGTGACTACTGTAGATCCTATTATCTAATTAATATTTATTTCCTAAGTGCGATGGACCTTTCTGGAAATGTGTTTCCAGAAACATGCATCTTCATGATGAAAGGCTGTAACCATGGAATTTCTATTACCCAGTGAACCTGCATATATAATAGCCTGAGGTAGAGGCTCATCATTTTCTTTTCTGTTCTTTGATCCACTCCAGAAATTTCTGGAAAGCTTAAATAATATGTAAATATTTAATAGTAATTAAATATTTTAAAATTATTTGAATTTAAATATTTAAATTTCTGGGAAGATTAAATGATATCCATTCAAGTTTATTTTGTTGGCAAGGAAAGATTTTATTGATCATCTCATATAGATTTGTGCTAGCAATTTTAAAGATTTTTTTCCCACAGTCTCCCTGAGCTATTTTTGACAAAATTAAATTGATATAAGTTTATTTTCTTATGATTCTATAAAGAGATAACTTCTAAAAGATTAAATATTTTTGATACAAAAATTAATGCTAATTCGCTCTGAGTAGCACATCTGAACTTATGATGGCCTTTGGCCTATAGAAAGCAGAACGCTTAACCTATTCTTGGATTTCTTGTTATGTGGTAAACAAGACAATGTTAGTATAAAGCACATTGTTAAAACTGGACAGAAACAGTTTGAATACATTGTTGTAAACCTTCAATGAAGTGAAGAGGTAACAATTTCTATAAGGGATTGTTCCATTTTGGGCTAAAATTATAGCTCTGCAAGGTTATAAGAAGTTCACCAGATGAGAGGCCGCTTGAATTTGCAACCATATATATCTTTTTCTTCTGAATGAACGAGGCATTTGTTTCCTGACATGTTATCAGGGAAGTTGTTCATTTTTATTCTTTATCTGTCACTCACAGTTGTCACTACATTTAATGGCTATTTATTCTGCACATCATTCCTACCTCTAATAGTGCTGTCAGCCTGTCTGGTATTCAAGTGCCAGCAACACATTTCTTGCTACTTCAAACACAACTTCTGGAGAGTAACTTCCTCCTTCTGTAATAAATCCCAACTGCGTCATTGCAAGAAGTTCTAGTCTGCTCACCCTCCTTTCTGTTTCTCATTTTCAATCAAAATAGGAGCTAGTGACATTTTCCTTGATTAGCGGAGACTTGTTTTGAATTATTCCTTGAGTTGAAGTGCTCGATGCAAGCCATCTCCATGCATTTCCACTGAGCCTTTTCTGGGACCAATGGCACAATTTCAAATTTCAATGGTGGAAGGTAAAAATGCAAATTGATCTGTAGCCCTCATATAATAAATATTTTAATAAACTGAGCTCAATAGTGTTAAGAAATAATGAAATCAATTTTTATTACTTGTTTTTTTCACATTTGTCACAGAGCTCAGAAGCTAACACCCCTCAAGATGCAATGTACCCTGAGCAAGAAACTGAGAATTCCATCTAAGGCTTGATTTAAAGGAATTTTTTTTCATAATAAAACAAAACAAAAACTAAAAAATCAAGCTAAAACAAAACAGAAAAACTGAGTACTGTAATATTTTACTTACCACTAATATGCTGCATGATTATAAATAAGTTAATTAGCCTCTCCAGTAACTCCCTTGGTGATGAAGTGAAAACCAAAGTTATTGCATGGAACAAAAATACTTACTAAGATTGTTCTTGAAAGATTTTCATTATGATTCCTTGTTTAAATATTTATAAGAACAATCTATTTACCAAGAAAATATTAACTAATATCTAACAAATATAAAGATTAATATATAATTATTTGAGGCAATCATGATAATATTCTAAAATGTATTACCTAAATGAACTTAAAAGAAAAAAATGCCAGATGGCTTTAGAATCCCCACTTTCAAAAGGAATTTTAGTGTTGGATCTTGTCTCTTCAGGTGACAGATGTTTCATCATACATTACTGTAGCAATTATTTTCTAACTTATGATTAGTGAATCTAGTTACAAGCATAGTCATTAGATACAGAAAGGCTAAAGTCTGTTCCTGGAAGGAAATACTCTCCCAAAGAAAGATTTATTCCTTCTCACTTAGGGAATGGTTGGTTGACTTGTGTGATACTAGAAAGACCCCTGGGCTATAAATCAGGAGACTCAGGGGCCAGTCCTGCCTCTCTTACTAAAAAAGTCTCCTGACTACTTTGTGCCTCAGTTTCTTCACATGTGAAATGAAAGGGTTAGTACTGATAATCCCTAAGGTCTCTTCCAATTCAAAGATTTTATGCAACAATTTGGAAACTAATTTCTATTGCACACAAACATGGAAAAGTTAAAAAAAAAATTAAAGTTGAGATAGCCATTCTGAATGTAGAGATGAAACAGGTTGCAGCGTATTGTATTTAACTAAAATGACTAATAAGTAAATGGTGGCATTTTCAATCTCAAAAATAAAATCTATATTCTATGCGTTGGACAATGAACTAACCCCGAAAACATCAGCAATGCTAGTAACCTGCCATTTGTTCTTTTTGAACAAGGGTTTCTCAACCTTGACACTATTGACATTTGAAGATGAATCTTTCTCTATTTTGGGGGAGGGTATCTCCTCTCATTTCAGGATGTTTAGGGGCTTCCTCAGCCTCTATCCTCTAGATGCCAGTAATATCCTCATATCCCAAGTTGTGAAAACTACCCAGACATTTGTCCCCATTGAAAATCATTGCTCTAAAGTGAACTAGCCTGTCATGAAACCCCAACACCTTTTAACACGTTAACTGCCATGTGAGTTGTATTTAACCCATGCTAGTTTTAAGCCTGGGGCCTCATGAAGCGTATGAAGACTCAATTCTTTGAAACAAATTCAATGGGTATGTCATGAGTCACATACAGCTCAAGTGGTGTGCAGTGTCAAAATCGATTCTAGCATCACGCAAGTTGCATATAACTCACGCACAGAAAGCAATAAAAAATAAAATTTTCATTAACGTAGGAAACATCATATTGTTTTCAAAGTTTTTATTCTATTTTTGTAATAAGACACTATGGCCCCATGGAAAAATTTTTTTTTCTAGTGTGGCAGTCAATGTGTTAAACAGTTATCCAAAGCCCATTGTATATTGAGCATAGTTGTATCAAGAAAAGCACTAAAAATAACAATTATTAATATTAATATGGAAGTTATAATATATGAATGCTTACTTGTGGCAGGCACTGCACAATCTATGTTTTCTGAATTCAGTGTCCTTAAAGGTAATGCCTGCATTGTATGAAAAATATAAGCTTCTTCCCTAAAGACCTTGCTTTCTGGCTGGGGAGACGCAGCATACATCTAAAATGGGCTTCCTTAATATTTACAAAGGAGCACACTGATGAAAGGTGGTGAGTGAAGCGAGCCCAGTGAGGGGCTGAAAGGGGAGGGGGTGGAGAGGAGTGATGTGTCCTGGCAGCAGGCAGTGGGGTAGAGGTGGGAGGGCCAGCTGGCACCCAGGAGCAGTGAGAACTCAAAGCTGGAGAGCAAGGCTGTGAGGATCAGGAGCAAAATTTCAGTGAGGCAGGAGGAGCAAGCTCTGGAGATCTATTATACCGCAGGGTGACTATAGTGAATAATGATTGTATATTGAAAGTTATTAACAATAGATTTTAAATGTTCTCACTGCAAAACAAACAAACAAACAAACCAACCAGCAACATGGTAAGGATGCAAGGTGATGGCTATATTTATCAGCTTGATTTAATCATTCCACAATGTATGTATATATCAAAACATCACATTGTACCCCATAAATATATTCAATTTTTATTTGTCAATTAGGAATATTAGTAAACAAGTTAGTTAATTTTAATAAAAGATTGTGGGAGGAGCTTGCAGAGTCCTGAGGACCAGCTAAGGGGTTTAGCTTCAACTTTATATGTAAAGCCCCATCTTGAGAGAGGCAGTGAATTCAAAGGGAGGTTTTAATGGAAACAATTCCTTCCATTCTTATGACAAAGGCTTTGAAGGATATTGGATGACCATTCCAAATGCCATTTTACTTCCCAGGATGGCAGCCAAGGGATGATTTTATGGTTTTTCTTTTCCACTCCCACTTAAAAGGTGACCAGTATGAAAATTTAGAGTCTAGCCAGCCTTATGTAAAACCATTTCAGAACAGCTAAACTATTCCATGACTGAACTCTCTTGTTGTGCAGTGGCTATGTCTGCATTGCAGGATGCTGTGAAATGCTACCTACCCTCCCTCCCCACTGAATGCCAGAATTATCCAGGGCTGGAAACCATATAGAATCCTGGCAAGAGCTAGGATGCTAGAGTCATATGGGTTTGGATCTGAATCAAGTCTGAGTCCTGCCTTTATCATAAACTATTTGTATGCTCCTCATTTTCTCATCTGTAAAATGGAAATAAGAGGTGTATTGGAATGAGTCAATGTTGTGTTGGATATATTGGGAAAAATCAATTATATAATATTTGTAAAGTACTTAGCAAAGTACCTGGCATTTAGCAAGGACTCAATAAATATGAATTACATTATTATTCAGGCTGAAATGTGAATACTTTAAGAGTTTTCAATATATACTGGAATCACCTTGAGGTTGCCTTTCACATGTAAACATGTCAATGCACAGAATGAGAAATTTCTTTATACAAGGATATGGTATGAGAGGGAAAGCTTTAGTTATGTATGCTTGGAGAATAGAGAGGGCTCAAAAGTGTTTTTAGCTATAAATAAAACACTAGACAAAGAATGAACATATTCCGCATTCCTGGGAAGGGTTATGGGGAGAGGTGAAGCTAATGCAAAGCTGACGCATTGGATATGGGCCCGTGGACTAATGCAGAGCTGTGTGGTCCCACCCAGGGGAAGAGGCATTTCTTGAAGAAGCTACTGGTGCTTTTGGATGTCCCTGAGGGTGCTGTATTGTTTCTTGTACCACCTTTTCCCTCAACTCCAAGGGAAAGAAGAAGAGTCTTAAGCAGCCCACGCTCATCTCACCACTTTCAACTCTGGGAAGGAATAAAAAGGGGCATCTGTGCTTGTCTAAAATGGGTTGAGGATATATAGGTCTTGTCCCAGGACCATTCTCTCCCCACATCCCTGCAAACATCCTTTCCCCCGGAAAAGGAGTGAGAGGTCTCCTGCAGGTGTGAAGGAGGTAGCTGCACAGACAGTAGTTTTAACGAGACACTGCAGGGTCCTATGGAGGAATGTAGCTTAATCAAAAGGGAGTCTGTCTTTCTGTGAGATGAGGGACTAGAAAGTAGGGAAGGGAGGAGAGAGACGGACCCTGATCCCAAGGTCAGGCAAATTACTGGGTTCTGGGGGATTGAATGGGCTGCTAGTTTACCAAACCCAATGGAGTCATCTTCACTTCTTGGTTCTGTGCCTAAGATGCCAGTTTGTGGATCTTGATTTATCAGGAGTAAATAATGTCCTTCCATTTGAGGCCCTTCTATCTTCAGTTTTAAGGAATGTTTTGTCTTTGAAACTCTGTAGTGACCCTTGGTTGACTTCTTTCTGTCCTCATACCTTGTTCTGATCTGATTTCTCTGGTTTCTGTTTCTTTGACTGACTTTTTTGTCTGTTTCTCTGTCTGACTCCTCACCATTTTCTCTGTCCCCTCTGGGCTATCTGTTCAATGTGTTCCTGTAATCTGGTTCCATCTTCTTCCTTAGTTCATCTTCTGCTGTAGTTCTCCTAGTCCTGGTTGACAATTCTTCATTTCATAATCCACTGTTGCTCAAGGTTCGATGTAATGAAGAAGGAGGGTCTGACATCAGAGGGACACGACACATGAGAAGGGACTCTCCAGTGTTTTACAAAACAGGAATAGACGGATGGCAATCAAGAATATTGAATTTGTTCTTCTAAGGGTCCTTAAATTGTAACTTGGTTGTATTTGCTAGCCTATGTGTGTAGAACTTGTGCTGAGAGGAGGTAGTGGAGAAGGAGACCAGCAAGAAATGCATCGTTAGATGGAATCATGTGGCTTTGAGTGGGAGAAATCTTCCTTTCAGTCCTTCTCCTTTCTGCCTACCCTCTTTGCACTCTTTGAAGACAACGCCACAGATTGCTTGACTCCAACCTGCTTGCTAGATGGGTTCCCTGTCTATTTTATTACCCAGAAGTCATTTTGCCATTTGATGCTTATTAAATATGACATCTTGTTATTCCAGGGGACACTTTCCAGAGACCAAGTGTGACAGCAAAAGCCAATTCAATTCTCAGATTTATCAGTGTTTTGGAAAGAACATAGCCTTTTCCACTGTTTAATTCCTATCTATTCCTTGGTGTAAGTAAATGTTCTCTGGCTTCCTTCAGATGTTTCTGACTTACTTAGAAGTAGAATTGCAATGTTAGACTATCTGACAGTATATTAATGATAACACAATTCCATGTTGGCTTTCTGTTCTGACCTATTCCCCTTCATCTCTTTCTTCTCATTGTCTAGTTTGTAAGGTTTATATCATGGTGGTTAAAATGTTATTTTAAACTAAAATACATTTTTCTCATCATCTGAAATTCTGCTTAAAGTAAAAAAAATTGAGATTGACATAAAAGACCAGTGATAGATAAGTGGGTACATTCAGAGTGTATCTTATGAATAACAGGCAATCATTAAAAGCAATCATTTCAGAAAATGTTTACTATAATGGAAAATCCTTACTACACAACTTAAAAGAAAAAAAGTCAAACACAAAGGCATGCAGATAGTATGACTCCAAGTAGGTAAAAAAATAGATAATATAAATGAAAGAAAATATTAGAAGTAAAACACCAAATGTTTACAGAGTTTATATATGGTACAAGTTTATAGCTGGTTTTATATATTTTTCTTTTCATGCTTCTATGCTTTTCAAATTTTCTTTTTAAGTGTACATTAAAGCATAATAATAAAAGTAAACATTGTGAAACTTTTGCTTAATTAGACCTTTCTTATTATTCCTTTTCAAGTTACACCTTCTAGTTCTACAGTCTCCCCAGTCTCCTTTATATTCATTGCCTTTTATTTTATATCATTTAGATTCTAAACATTTATATGTACATGTGGATAGCTCTCATTAGTATTTATATATTTAAGTGACTTCCTTATTACTTGTGGTTTTGTGTTTTTGTAAACAATATGTACAGCTGCTTGGTATGTAGTGATCAGAAACATGTTTCTGTTTTTTATTTTCGTTTTTCTTAATCTTGGTGTCTAAGAAGCAGAACTACCAAGGAGGTGTAGGCTGGCAGTCAGAAATCAAAGTAAAATGCATATGGCAAGAAAATGAGTGGTTATGGAATGTTCTGTACGAGGCACATTCATGTTACCTCATTTGCTCTCTGCAATCCACCCAAGAGGAAAACGTTTACTTCTTTTCACAGAAGAAATGGAAGCTCAATGAGGGTATAGGATTTGCATAGGTCACACAGGCAGTAAGTACTGCCTCTCTTGACTTGACTCTTCTACTTTACTTGGTCACAAACAAACCTGTCTGATAACCCATGCATACTTAGAAAGCAATGACGTGATTGATAAAGTTTGGGAATGCATGATTGAAATTATGTGTACATGCATTTTTTTATTTGTTATTTGATATCGCAGTGATTTATTTTGTGTATGTTGGTATGTAAGTTTCTTGTTGTCGGAGGACAAATTCTTTTATTCCTTGTCAACTCCCTACAGTTAGCAATACATAGTGCCTTCCATCCAGATTCTCAGTAGGTCCTCCTACTAGCCATTAAATCTTAGTATTATATTATATACTACTCATAGCCCGCTACTATTCTGGATCCAAAGCTGGTTTGATGCATTTCATTATGTTAGGATTATATGTAGATGGATAAGAGCTAATGAGACTACAAAGCTTTCCAGACAATCAAGACCAGTAGCTATGATCTCATGTATATCTTCATAAAATGGAGAGAATTAAAATTGGCCTATTTTGTAATTAATTTTTAGACAGGAATGTTGGGAAATGCATGCATTGTTAATGCTACTTATATAACTGCTTCCTAGCAGTGAAGTCTCTTAAGTTAGTGGTATTTTCTGAGGTGCAAAAGTGTAGTAATAGTCATTGAGTTCCAAATATATTGCTGAAATGAAGACACTTTGGTAAGGTCATCAAGAAAAGTTGTAAAAATTAAATCACCAGTAATGAGTTTACATAATTGTTCTTAGGTTGTAAGTATATTTTCGAATCAGAATATTTGATAAGATCAATAACAAAATGATCATAGAATACCACCAACAAAACCCAATCTACCAGGCTTTCTCTCCGTGCATTTTAACTTGCTTTATTTAGCAGAACTTTATGTGTATCCTAGAATTAATTGATTAATTGTTTAATTAACTGTATATCTAATCATGTCCCTGGTGTTCTGCTAAATATAACAGAATACAAAGATGAAAAGGACCACACAGCTCCTGGCATCAAAGACTAGTAGGTTATTTGCATAGTATCAAGGACACAGGTAATAGTCAATGAAAGTGGGGAAAGGAAAAAGAACAACTCTTCTGATTATAGAATGAGTCAATTTAAAGACTTCAAGGAGTTCTTAGAAAATCCTGGTGGATGATGGCAAGAATGGTTTTAACATTTTACTGTCTCCCATTTCTAAAAAAATGTATAATATTTATAAGGCAATGAGCCCTATAGATCCGATCCAGGGCTGTTATAGTGTGCAAAGGAACTTAGCCACCAATAGTAATTTCAGAATATCTCAAACACTTTACTTGTATTTCTCTAATACCATGAAGGGGACACATAGCTCTCAGAAAATTCCCACAAAATTCTCCTTTTCTCTTTCCCAGAAGCTGCCTTCACACCCAGCAGCTATTGTCACTTTTAGCTTCTTCCCTGAGGCATTTCCTCTAGCCCCAGCTTGGCAGTTTTTACTTTCCTCTGCCCACCTTCTCCTGCTCTTTATCATAGTTGGCTTCAGGTATTTTGTTAAGTCCTTCCCCTCTTTCTACCACCTCACAGGCCTTGCTTCTTAGTTCTCTGACAATTCTCTATAACTAACGACAAAAACATTGGTTTCTTTTGACCTCTCTTATCTTCTAGGAGTCAGAGGAGAGGAAGAAGCTGCACAAATCCAGAATCTTCTTTAGCAGGCTGGAAGGACCTTAAAGGAGTAGTGTTCTTATGGTGAAAACAAACAAACAAAAACCCAAAAAACTTTCTTAAAACCTACCAAATCTGAGGTCCTACACATTATTGCTTTAATCCCCCACCTATTAATTCTTCAGAGTGCTGTTGCCTATACATTTTTGTATGTCTTCCACTGCAGCTGTGATTCACTCAGGAAACAGCCTTCAACTGTAGAAATGTAGGTCAGGATCATATACATTTAAGATGTCATTCATAGAAAGATAAGAAAAGAAACTCTATTGTAAATTTCCTATATTTTAAATTTATTCTAGTGTTTTCCACAATTGTAGGTTTCGGTACTTTGATTTTTCTTGGTCTCCTATGGAAAAAAGTGGGGTTTTTAGTATTAATATTCACAACCGTGTATACATATGACACAATCAATAAGCCACCATTAAAAAGATTATTTACCAAAACATAATATTCTGTAAAATTGATATAATAAAAGTAAATAGCTATGACCATCAGCATGTTTATTATAGTAATAATTTAATGACATATTCATGGATTATGGGCTAAGAAATGAACTTTTGGGTAACTAAGGAATTCTGTTATTATGCTGGTTGACTAATTACACACATATACACAAATATATATAGTTTTAATAATGACATAGGATATTGAAAAAGAATTGCATAAATATATATATAATATTTTTTTTGAGACAGAGTCTCACTTTGGTGCCCAGGCTAGAGTGAGTGCCGTGGCATCAGCCTAGCTCACAGCAACCTCAATCTCCTGGGCTCAAGCGATCCTACTGTCTCAGCCTCCCAAGTAGCTGGGACTACAGGCATGCGCCACCATGCTCGGCTAATTTTTTCTATATATATTTTTAGTTGGCCAATTAATTTCTTTCTATTTTTAGTAGAGACAGGGTCTCGCTCAGGCTGGTTTTGAACTCCCAACCTTGAGCAATCCACCCGCCTCGGCCTCCCAGAGTGCTAGGATTACAGGCTTGAGCCACCGCGCCCGGCCGAATTGCATAAATATTATAAAAGACTCAGGCTAGTCTTTTCCCAAAATTTGTCTCCAAACCAGAAATACTAAAAAGCTTAAAACCAGTGAAAGTGAGAGCTTTTCCCAGTTTCCTGTTTCCTCCCACTCTTGTTGGAAGTGCTAATGAACTGATCTCTCAAATAAAATCCAGCATACAGTAGTCACTCAAATTGTTATTGAATGAAAAATGAAACCCCTCAAATCAGAGCTTGGAATGATACAAGGCAGAAAGAACTTCACTGTCTCCTGTTCATTTCTATACTGCCTATCTGGTCCCTGCATACTCACAGAGTGGCTGAAGATGATTCATCCGAAAGACCTATTTAAGGAAGGAAGTGAAAGTCATAGGCTAAAAAATGACCCATAATCAGGTGCTGACAGTTGTGTGTTGAAAGGTTCTATGTAAAGCCAAACTTTCCAACCACAAAAGGGACCTGTTTTGTTCAACATTTTGGAGTGAAGAAATTAAGGGGAAAACAGTTAAGATGAATGGCCTAGAAATAGTTTTAACTTTCACACTTGACACAGAAAAAGAAAAGAAACCTACTGAGTAGATTAAACAAATAAATGTCTAATCATGCATTTAATTTGAATTCCCATGAAAATTTATAGAATTTGTAAGATTCTAAAGTTTATTTTTGTTATGAGAGAGGCCATCTCATATGCCAAAAATTAAAAAGTCCCATAAAATTGTGTACAGGTGACACGAAGATTCAGGGGCAGAATATTCAGATTGTTTGTTATTGATGTCCTTTGCTGCTTCCTTATAAATTCATGTATGAATTAATTCACTTATGCATTTCTTCTGTTGTTTTTTAGTTCAACATGTAGTTAATTACTTATTCATGCTGGGCATTGTACTAGGCTTCAGGGATACAAAAAATGTGTCTCCCTCTGTTAAAGAACTTACAGTCTGTGAGACAAGAAAATGGACTTTAACTGTACAGTGCTATAAATGCTGCAGCAAAAATAAGCCCATTCATGATGCTAATTCAGACTGGGAAATCTAAGAAGTCTTCCAGGAAGTTTTCATTCACGAGCTGAGTTTGGAAAAAGAATGGGTTTAACCAGATGAAAGAGAGGCACTAGAACATGGTTGCTAAATGCATAGATTCTACAGCCAGGCTATCTGGGCTAAAGTGTTGGTTGTGCTATTATAGTAACTATGCATGGCCCCAGGCAAGTTACACAACCTCTCTGTCCATCAGTTTTCCTCGTGAGTAGGGATAATAACAGTACCTACCACTTACCTATCCCAGGGTTATAAGGAAAAACACATGAGTTAGTATTTCCAAAGTACTCAGAACAGTGTCTGCCTCACTTAAGTGTTATATAAGTGTGTGATGAATATATAAAGGAGCAGGATGGCAGGTGTCCTAGGTGGCAGGCACAGCTGGTGCAGTGGCCTGAAAGGGCATGCACGCTGCATTTACAAGAAAGTAAGGAATAGAGTGTAGAGTCCAAGATCGAGAAGTGAAAGATAAGGTTGGAGAGATTTGAAGGCTTTGGTAAGGAATGTGGTTATTATCCTAGACACCATGAAGAACCCTGGAAATATTTTAAGCTAAGAAGTGATAAGATTAGATTTGCATTTTAAACAGGTCAATCTGGCAGTATTATGGAGAGTGGAGTGCAGGCTGTGAGGCAGCTCTTGGAGGCAGGAAGGCAAATTAGGAAAGTATTTCCCTGAAAACAAGACTCAACCAGACAGGTCCAAGACCCCTTTCAAGTAGACTTTTATCATATGTCCCCAGAAGATTTGGGGCAAATTTGGTAATCTGTGTTTTTAACAAGCACCTGAGATGATTCCCGATTTCAGAGAAATTTTGCAAACACTAAATTAGGTGATGGTCATGCATCCAAGTGAGGACTAATGAGGACTTAAGCAAAAATAGAAGAAACAGCATGGTTGGAGAGAAGAGGGCAGATTTAAAAAGGATAAAGCAGTAAGACTTGGTGACACATAGGATGTAGCCAAGGATGATACTCAGATTTTTGGCTGTGGTGACTGGGAAGATTATGGAAGAATTTGGAAGAGAAGCAGGCCTGGAAATGAGGTTAGTGAGATCAGATTCAGGCAGGTCGGGTTTGGAATGCCAGTGGCAAGACAGTCCAGTCAGAGATTGCATACACATGCCTGAAGTTCAGGAAAGAGATTTGGGATGGAAACATATAATTGGAAGTTTTCAGTGTATAGGTATTGACAGAAGCTTAGAAAACTTCAACATTTAATCAGTGGGTAGGAGAACATAATCCTATTTTATTTGTTCATTCATTTATTCACTTAATTATTCATTCAAAAAACCAATCTTATGTGCATATTTTGTGCCAGGCACCATGCCATGCACTTTTTCCATATGGGAGACTGTAAAGAAATAACTAAGAGGAGAATAAGGAAAATAACAGTGTCATTGAAGCCACAGAAGAAGACTGTGTCAAATGATGCCAAGACTCCAAATGAGATGATGAGTGAAAAAGGTTCCCTGGATTTAGCCTGAGACAAGAAGGTTATTAGTTACCTACAAGAGAATAGAATATATTCTGCTTAGTGATAGGAAAGGAAATTGAATGTGAGGTGTGGCTTGATGCATGAATGGGTAGTGAGGAAGTGAAGGTAATGAAGGAAGAAGAGAGATAGATGTGGTAGGCAGCAGACATGGTTACAAAATCTTCCTCTACCTGTATGCCTGTCCCTTTGCAACATTTCTTTGCAGCTACTCCCATCAAGAGGTAGAATCTGTTTCTTTACCCTTTAAGCAGGGTTTGGTCATGTGACTTACTGTGACCAACAGGGCATTAGCATATGTGATGCAAACAGAAAATTTGAAAAGAGATTGTATTGGGGCTCACTCCCTCTTGCTGCTCTATGAAACCCTGTGACTACAACCAGGTAAATATAAACATGAACTTGCTGGAGACCTGTGACCAATCATTTCTGTTATCGTGCTGGCAGCTGGCAACAACTGACAGACAGTACCAACCACCAGACCTTGAATGAGATGCTGAATCATCCCATAGACTATCTGCCCACTGACTGCAGCTGCCAATCTGAGCACAAGAGCTGCCCAGCCAAGCCCAGCCCAAATTTCTGATCCATAGGAAAGTGACTATTATTTTAAGCTACTCAGTTTTGGATGTAGTTTCTTATACAGGAAAAACTAATATAATAGGACATTGTCTGAGTGTCATGGATTTCAAACGTCTTAGTTCTCCTGGGGTTTGTCTTTGTCTTTGAGACTTTGGGTTGGAATAGGGAGTCAGAAAAACTATAGTTGTTCTTAGTCTCTTCTCTTCCTAATATACTGTTCTAGACAGAAACAATAAAAGAGTAGTATCTAGGAGTGGAATAGCTGGGTCATATAGTAGTATTGATTCATGCCACAATATGGGTGAATCTAAAAGTAATAATGTTGAGCAAAAGAAGACAGACCAAACAAACAAACAGAGAGTACATACTATCAGTTCCATATATAAAACTCTAGAAAATGTACACTCATCTATAATGGTAGAAAGTAGATCAGTTTTTGCCTGGGGAAGGAGTGAGGGAGGGAGGAATGGATTACCAAGGGACATGAAGAAACCTTTATGGATGATGAATATATTCATTATCTTGATTGTGGTCATGGATTTATGGATAAATACTCTCTATATATGTCAAAACTCATAAAATTATACATTTTAGAGATATTCAGTGTAACGTACAATTGACCCTTAAACAACTCAAGGCTTAGGGTTGTCAATCTTCCTCCCCACAGTAAAAAATCTTCATATTACTTTTGATTCCCCCAAACTTAACTACTAATAGCTTACTGTCGACTGGAAGCCTAACTGATAACATAAATAGTCTATTACTACATATTTTGTATGTTATATGTATTATATACTGTATTCTTACAATAAACTAAAGAAGAGAAAATCATAAGAAAGAGAAAATATATTTACTCTTCTTTAAGTGGAAGTGGATCGTCATAAAGCTCTTTATCCTCATTGTCTTCAGGTTGAGTAGGCTGGTTGAGAAGGAAAAGGAGGGATTGGTCTTATTGTCTCAGATGTGGCAGAGGTAGAAGAAAATTTGCATATAAGTGGACCCTCAAAGTTCAAACCAATGTTGTTCAAGGGTCAACTGTTCACCAATTAGACCTAAATAAAGCTGTTAAAAAGAAACAAATAAAACCTTTCCATTGGCTTCTTATTTATAAATGTAGAGTCAGACTAACGTTCCCTCAAAGATGTCCCTTCCCTAATCTCTGGAACTGGAGAGCTAAAAATGTACAACTGTGTAGGACTGTGAATACGTCCCCTTACATAGCCAAGGAACTTGGCAGATGTACAGTAATTAATGGTATGGACTTGTAGATCATAAAATTACCTTGGACTAATTGTGTGGGCCCAATGTAATCAATCACATGAGTCCTTAAAAGGAAAGAGTCTTTCCCAGTTGGGTCAGAGAGATGAGATGGAAGAGGGAGGAGAAGAGATTTGAAAGACTCAACCTGCCATTGCTGGCTTTGCAGACAGAGGAAGGAGGGTACTAGCTAAGGAATGTGGTGGCCTCTAGAAGCTGGGAATGGGCCTCAGTTTACAGGAACGAGAAGATGGGGACTTCAGGTCTATCCTTCCAAGGAATCAAATTCTACAAACAACCCAAGTGAGCAGGAAATGGACTCTCCTGTGATCTCCAGAGAGAAATGCAGCCTGGGGACCCTCAATGAGACCCATACTAGATGCTGACCTACTGAACTATAGGATACTAAATCCGTGTTGTCTTATGCTACAGAGTTTGTGGTAATTTGTTAACAGCAGAAAAATAAAATGTATACAAGAAGTTTTCATGGGCCAAAAGTTGAAATAATTGGCTCAAGTAGCTGTTTGAATAACCTATGTTTATATATATACATATATGTATATACAAATAATATTATATAATACCATATAATACAAATCATACCATTATATATGGTATTATATAATACCATATAATACAAATCATCAAGATGTGATTGTATTTTGCCTTTGTTTACTGCATGCCCCCTTTTTACCAACTTTAGGTTTACTCACTTTTTTTTTATTTCGGCATATTATGGGGGTACAGATTTTAAGGTTTCAATAAATGCCCTTTCCCTCCTCCCCCCACAAGTCTGAGTTTCCAGTGTGACCATCCCCCAGATGGTGCACATCTCACTCATTATGTATGTATATACCCACCCCCCTTCCCCCTCCCCCCTGCCCAATACCCTATTACTGTAGTACCTATGTGTCCACTTAGGTGCTGCTCAGTTAATACCAGTTTGCTGGTGAATATATGTGGTGCTTGTTTTTCCATTCTTGGGATACTTCACTTAGTAGTATGGGTTCCAGCTCTAACCAGGAAAATATAAGATGTGCTATATCACCGTTGTTTCTTAGGGTTTACTCACTTTTTAAAATGCAGCTCTAGCTACTCAGGTTTGCTGTCATAGGCTAGTTGTGGGTGGCAGTAATGGCTTTTTTGACTTTCTAGTCTGAGCCATACCCAGGTGACATTTTCTACCAAATACAAAAATATCCTCTCATTAAACACTGGTCCCACAAAACAACACATTGTAAATTATGGGGTTTTTTTTTGTGCAGACTTTTGAAAGCCAACAGAATCCAAGGGAAAACATTGTACACTTTCTCAGACACCTACAATCTTGTCAGCTTTTAAAATCTGTAACCAGACTACCTGGGTTTAAATACTGACTCCATGCTGCAACCTTACTGGTTGCTTAGTCTTCTGTGCCTTAGTTTTCTCATCTGCAAAATGGGGACAACAGTGGTACACTGATAGTAAGGATTAAATGAATCTATGTAAAACACTCTTAACAATGACTGGTACATTATAAGCACCCAGTGAGTGTTGGATTGTTAATTATTATTAAGATGATTTCTTTGCTACCAGTTAGGACAATTTCCATCTCAATAGTGGATTTACCTAACTTCATGCATCCTAGCAGAAGAAACCTCAGTTTGCCTTTACTGTGTGTCTGTTCTGCTAAGAAGATGCAGGTCACTTCCTCTGGCTTTCTTGCCTTCAAAGTTCCTGTTTCTGCTGAGGCAGAAGCAGGAAGAGAAAGTGACAATGATGTTTACTGAGCAGAGCAGAATGCCGTCCAGTGACTTCTTTTTCCCCAGCTAGAAATGTGTGTTGCCAGGGCATGGATTACTCTTTTCACTTTCCCCATCTTTCCAGCTTTTTCCAAATGCCCATGATCTTTATCCTCTATACTGGGGGCTATCTTCATCAGCGCATGACAATGAGCTGAAAGATTCCTGAAGTTCTGTTGTTTCTCAAAACAAAACAGCACATTCCAACCACAATTAAACAGAACCATTTACAATTTTATTACATATCAGCTTTCCTGTATGGCATTTATTTGAGGAAAGGCTCTCTCGGATATGAGGGAGTTGGTTTTAGAAAATTAAATCAGACAGACTAAAATGACGATCTGATTCACGAGAAGAAAGAAGATACACTATGTGATAGAAGAGTTATTTTTGGAGAATTTATTTTCATGGCTCTGAGTGCCCAGAGGAGAAAACATATGGATGGTATTGCTAATTTAGTACCATGTTTGCTTCAGGCTGTATATGCCGTTTTCTGCAGACCGGGAAACCAACTCTTTGGTCTCCATTTTTGAATGGAGTGCTGCAAGAGATGCTGTCTGACATACGGAAGAGTCAACTGAAAATAAAGTAGCAGAGTTAACGTAGGCAGCTTTCTTCACCGTGATTATAAGATGGCAGGGCCTTCCAAATTTGCACACTGTACACTGAAGGGGAAGTAGATGCTAGCTCTAAGAGCTCTGCGTGGGTGGCCTTGAGAGTGGGTATTTTGATTTGAAAATTTCGTTAGTTGCCATAGTAATTGTCACAATTACATGGTCTGTTCCATCTTTGTGATACTGAACACCTATTAGAGGCACCCAGCAAGCAGTGTGTTTTACTTTCTTTTTCCTTGTGCATGCATACTGACAGAGAGAAAAACAATAATGTGTGGCTGGATTTTAAGTTGAATTAAAAATAATAAAAAGCTATCACTTGCATATCTTTATGTAAAGCATGTTCATTTCCTGATTATTTTTTAATCAGATTTTTCTTAAGCAGAAAAATCATCAGGAAGTGATTTCTTTTTTTCCCCAAACAAGGAGCTCCCAGAAACCAAGATGACAAAGCTTCGTAAAAAGAACAGGAAACTCCCTCTTGTTACTAATGTATTGTGTCAGCAATGATGCTGCTCAAGTTCAGACTGAAATTTAAGCTGAAAGAAAAGTGTGTGTTTCTACTTACTTTGAGCATTATGGTGCTCACCGTGGTCACTTATTATTTAGTCCCTGAATACTATTCCCAGGGCGAGGTTTTGCAGGTGGCTTTTGAAACACGGAAAACATTCTTTGGCCAAACAAAATACTTATTACAATTGTTATAAAAACTTGAATGCCTATGTCTAAATCTTCACAGTTCTCTTTATTTTTGTCAGAGAAGCATTTTTTAACCTATCTGAACATTAATTTTTAAGTTAATTGAATATAGACATATAATAATAAAAAAGTAAAGGGTGTTTCCTTTGGGTTATTTTCTTGTTTTTATCAGAAGGGGATAAAGCTGGT
Source organism: Mirza zaza (assembly GCA_008750895.1). Taxonomy (NCBI): domain Eukaryota; kingdom Metazoa; phylum Chordata; class Mammalia; order Primates; family Cheirogaleidae; genus Mirza; species Mirza zaza. The sequence continues at coordinate 31,317 of VSMD01065094.1, forward strand.
TTTGACCTTTGGCTGAAGTATATATATCATGGCAATTGAAGTGCCCCCATTGTTTGGCAGACTCAGAGAGGAAGAGAATGTGGAAGCACTGGTTCACCTGGAGTCTGGAAGGTTGTGCATGTTGGAATACGGCAGTAGAAACCGTCCGCCTCTTACTGTTTCCAAATTCCCTGAAAGAATTTGGGATGAGTGATTGATAAATGGCATTTCTTACATTTAATACACTGGGCTTATAAGCTGATCAGTTCAAAATTAGGCAACATGCTGCCGAGGCAGGAGTGCAGTGGTGCAATCATAGCTTACTTTGACCTTGAACTCCTAGGCTCAAGGGATCCTCCTGCTTCAGCCTCCCAAAGTGCTGGGCTTGCAGGCGTGAGCCACAGGGCCTGGCCAACACTGGAATCTTTATGCAACTGTTGATTTCACTGCCTTTGATATTTATTGTTAGTATTTATGTTATAAATTCACTTTTGTTTATTAAAAACACTTTGACCATGCAAATTGAAACAATAAGATACCACTCCACACCTATTAGAATGGCCAAAATATAGAACACTGACAACACTACATGCTAATGAGGGTGTAGAGCAACAGGAACTCTCATTCCTTGGTGGTGGTAATGTAAAATGATGCTGCCACTTTGAAAGACAGTTTAGCAGTTTCTTACAAGAGTAAACATATTCTTATGTATGCTTAGATACTAAGGAGCATGATCCAACACTTGTGCTCCTTGGTATTTACCCAAAGGACTTAAAAACTTATGTGTAAACAAAACCTGCACACAGATGTTTATAGCAGACTTGTTCATAATTGTAAAACTTGGAAGCAACCAAGATGTCCTTCTAGATGAATGGATAAATAAACTGTGGTACATTCAGGCAGTGGGATAAAAGCACTAAAAGAAATGGCCTATCAAACCACGGAAAGCCATAGATTAACCTTAAATGCATGTTACTAATCGAAAGAAATCAATCTGAATTGTATGATTTCAACTATATGACATTCTGAAAAAGGTGAAACTATCGAGACAGTTTAGAACAGTGTTTGGGGGGAGAGAGAGATATGAATCGACAGAGCACAGAGGATTTTTAGGGCTGTGAAAATACTCTGTATAATCCTATAAAGGTGGATATATGTCATTATATTAATACATTTGTCCAAACCCATGGAATCCGCAACACCAAGAGTGAACCCTAAGTTAAACTATGGACTTTGGTTGATAATGATCTGTCAATGTAGCTTCATTAATGGTAACAAATGTCCATTCTGGTGGGGGATGTTAATCATGGGGGCTTCTGCGCATGTGTGGGAGGCATATGGAATATGGGAAATTTAAGTACCTTCCTCCCAATTTTGCTGTGAACCTAAAACTCCTCTAAACAATAAAGTCTTAAGAAAAAAAATACTTTTGTCATAAGAATTCTGCTAATCAGAATATATGACCAGGAAACTATACAGTCCTGGCAAACTATTTTGAGTGAAACCTTTTGTAGTTGAAAAGTAATCAGTTTTATGGTTTGGACTTTCTAATGTAGTTTCCTGCTGGAAATGTTGAGGATTATGCAAATGTTAAAATTTTATTAAAAAGGAAATAATGTATAGTGAGATGTAGACTCTACTAATGCCTTCAAAATTTTATTTCCTACATTAGAATGCATAAAATTAAGAAAAGTGAAAAAAGACACAAACCAGTATTAGCTTCATAACAAATAGTTCTTTCTTGTTTAAATGTTTTAAATTTAATTTTGAATAGATAAGGCATTCTTGTGGTTCAGAACTACATAAGAAGTTATACAGTGAAAGTGTCATTTATATCCACATCTCTTATTAACTCAGCCTCTAGTAACCCTATAGGTAACAGCTATTAATCATTCCTTGAGTATTCCTCTAGAATTTCTTTATGCATATACAGGAAAATATAGATATATGAGGGAACTTCAAAAATTTTGTGGAAAAGTGGAATTAAGGGATAAAATTTAAAAATATGGACTTTATTTCTCAATATAAGCTCCATCAAGTTCAAGACACTTTTGTAAGTGGTGATACCAGCCATTTAGTCTATCTCTAAAGAACTAAACATCCTAGAAATTTAACCATATCAATGCATCATTTTTACATTATTAACTGAAGAAATATGGGTGCCCTTAACAGACTTTTCTTAAAATTAGAAAACAAAAAGAAGTCAGAAAGAGCCAAACAAGACTGTAAGGTGGATGCCTCATGATTTTCCACTGAAACTCTTATAAAATTGCCCTTGTTTGATGAGAGGAATGAGCAGGAGCATCATTGTGGCAGAGAAGGACTCCCTAGTGAAGCTTTCCCGGGCACTATTTTGCTAAAGCTTTGGCTAACTTCTCCCAAAACACTCTTATCATAAGCAGATGTTATCATTTTTGGTCTTCTAGAAAGTTAACCAAAAAAAATGCCTTGAGCATCCTCCAAAACTGTCCCTGTGTCCTTTGCTCTTGACTGATCTAGTGGCACTTTGACTGGACCACATCCACCTCTTGTAGCTACTGCTTTGATTGTGCTTTGTCTTCACGATCATACTGGTAAAGTCATATTTCTCCTCCTGTTACAAATCTTCAGAGAAATGCTTCAGGGTCTTCATCCCACCTGTTTGAAATTTCCACGGAAAGCTCTGCTTTTTTTCTGCAGCTGATCTGGGCACAACAGTTTTAGCACCTGAATAGAAAGTTTGCTCAACATTAGTTTTTCATTCAGAATTGTGTAAGCTGAACCAATTGAGATGTCTATGGTGTTGGCTATTTTTTGTGCTGTTAATTGTTGGTTGTCTTTAATTAGGGAACAAACAAGATAAATTGTTTTTTTTCAAAAATTGATGTGGATGGCTTTCTGCTAAAAGGCTTCATCTTCAACATTGTCTCATCCCATCTTAAGAAAAGTTATCCATTTGTAAGCTGCTGATTTCTTTGGGTGATTGTCCCTCTAAACTTTTTGTAAAGCATCAATGATTTCACCATTCTTCTGCCCAAAATTTCACCATAAACCTAATATGTGTTCTTGCTTTAATTTTAGCAGAATTCACATTGTTCTGTTAGGGACTCTTTTCAAACTGATGTGTCTTACCCTTAGTGCCTCAAACTAGATCCTGATCACACAGGTTATACCAAATTAGTATGTGTTTATTTTGGTGCAAAAAATTTTTTTTAAATCTATGCATAGTTTTTTCATAATATGCATTTTCCATGAGCTTTTGGAAGACCCAGGAATATTATTTTTCTACTTTTCACCCAAAAGATCACATAAACATATACACTCTTCCCTTTTCACTTAACAAACACTATTCTACACTATTCCATTTTCACTTAGTTTCACTACTTGCACTTAATAGACTTTAGAAACTACTCAATTTCAGTACATGGAGAGTTTCTGTATTCAGCATTTAACAACTACCCATAATTACATTATATAGATATTTAGCTAGTTACATTTTGGTGGATATTAGTATATTTCCAAATTTTTCATTGCAATGAATAATTTTATACATACAACATTTTACATATTCCTGGTGTATGTCTGGAATTTTCTAGCAGTGAAATTGCTAGGCTGAAAAATAGATGCATTTGTAATTTGTATAGATGTTAGCACTTTGTCCAATTTATACTGTAATCAATAATGCATGAGAAAATAATTTCCCCCCCCAGAGCACTATCAACAGAGTATGTTAGCTAGCTTTGGAATTTTGCCAAATGAAAGGTAGAGAATGGTTTTCCATCTGTAGTTTTAACTTAAATTTCTCCTTCTTAGTGGTGAAGTTGGTTATCTTGTCATTTATTTAAGAGCAATTTAGTTTTTTTCCTGTATTTCAAATGGATTATAGTTTTATCAATTTTTATATTAGGAAGTCTAGCCTTTAATCTGTGATGAGTTGCAACTATTTTTTATTAGTTTGTCTTTTTAAAACTTCATTTATAATCCTTTTCATAAAAAAATTTTTGATTTTTAACAACAAAATATATTACTAAAATAATTTATGACTTGGGGATTTTGAGTCATGAAAAGTTAGGCAGACCTTCCTAACTCCTGATTTATAATGAAAATCTCCCAGGTTTTCTTCTTAATATTTTATTGTTGCCTTTTAAAATATTCAAATCTTTGGTACATTTGGAATTTATCCTGGCATATGATGTAAGGCATGGATATTACTTCATTTATCCCTGTACCAGTTATTGACTTAGTCCTTTTCCCCAATGATTAGAGATGGTATCTTTTTTTATATACTCAATTCCTGTATGTATCTGGGTATGCTTACTTTTGGGCTTTCTATTTTGCTAATGGACCAGTCTGATACTCTTAATTATTTAGGTTTTTATATTATAAATGTTCTAAGTCTTTTAGTCCCTCTTCTCTGTTTATTTTTCTTGCTAAATTTAGCATCAGGTGATATAGCTTAAAACTATTGGGTTTTAATTTAGATTAGGTTACATTTACAAATTAATTTGAGAATTGACACATTCATGATGCTAAGTCTTCCTACCAGATAACATGGTCTTTCTACTTTTAGAAAGACTATTTTGTGTCCTTCAGTAGTATTTTATGTTTAATTTTCAATAGGTCTTACATATTTCTTGACAACAAAGTTTATGCATTTTATCTTTTCTGCTACTATTATACATGAAATCTTTTCTCCCATTAAATCTTCTAATTGTTGTTTGATTATATGAAAATTATTTATTTTTGTACATTGATTTTGTGCTTATCTTACTAAATTATCTTGCTGTTTGTAGCAGTTATTAATGACATCTGTTGAATCTTCCAATTATACTACAATGTCATCTTCAGTTAGTGATTATCTTTACTCATATATTCCATTTTTTTATGTCTATAATTTCTTTCTCTTGGGTAATTGTGTTAACTAGTAACTCTAGCACGATGTTAAATAGTAGTGGTATTAGTGGATACTAACCAACACAATGAAGACATTCCCATAAAAGTCAGGAACCATATGATAGCTTTGAATTGAAATAGATACATTTAACCATGATAAGATAGCCTGTTTCTCTTTCTATTTCATTCAATGTCTTCTTTGTTGTTTTGTTTGTTTGTTGTATCAAGAAAGGCTGATGAATTTCATCCAGTGGTTTTTCAGCATCTTTGGAGAGATCTTATGATGTATCTTTTAGATCTGTCAATATGATAAGCTGCATTAATAAAATTTTTAGTATTGAACTATTATGACCCCATTTGGCAATGATATTGCTATTGTTTGTCTTTTAATGAGCTTCTAAATTCAGTTTGCTAATGTTAATATATTGTTTAGAATATTCATATCATTATTAATAGTGTTATTAGTCTCTAGTTAGTTTGATCAAATAACATTATTTATATGATTCTGTTTTTAGAGTTTAGAAGATTTTTATTGGGCCATTATTTGAAAAGATGCTATATTCTAGCAGATATGCTATAAAGATGCTATATTTGAAAGATGCTATATTTTCTATTTTAAGGTTACAGGGTTTATATCAATCATTTGTATTACATCAATTATGATATTTAGGTCATTCTACTATTATTTGCTATTTGTCCACCTAATCAGTTGTACACTAGGGAGATGAACTGAAGTTTCCCAACGTTAGTGTGTTTGTGTTTATTTCTCTTTATAATATCTTCTGTAATTTTTGCTCTATGAATATTGTTATGCTAGTTGGTGCATAGCTATATTTAATTGTACATTTGAATTGTGTAATTATATTTAATTTCACATTTTGGCATTATGAAGTCCTTATTCTTTGTTTCATTTAATGCTATTTGTCCTGAATTCCACATAGTCTGGTATAAAGATTGTAACTTTTCTGGGTCATCATAACTCATTGGAACCTCAAACTCCTGGGCTCAAGCCATCCTCCTGTCTCAGCCTCCCAAGTAATTGGACTACACATGCGAACCACTTAGCCCAGCTAATTTTTCTATTTTTCTTTGTAGAGATGGGGTCTCGCTCTTGCTCAGGCTTTTGAACACCTGACCTCAAGTGATCCTCCTGCCTCAGCCTCCCAGAGTGCTAGGATTATAGGTGTGAACAACCATACCAAGCCTGAACAGGTACGTTTGACAAGAGAACTTGTGCATGTGCAGAAACCAGCCGCACAAGAGCCAGAGTAATAGCATTCTTAGGAAGAGCTAATAACAAGTATGAAGATTTAAGCCCAGAAAGAACTTGGTGTGTAAGAAATAGAAAGGAGGTCTGGATGGTTGGAACACTGGCAAGAGGGATAATAATACAAGATGAGACTAGAGATCCAGCAAAGGATTGTAAAGGTGCAGTGGATTAGGAAAGAAGACCAAGTAGGAGGTTATTCCAAGAGTCCATTTAGGGGATCATGGCTTGGATTAGATGGTGGCAGTGGAGGTGGTCAGAAGTGGATGGATTTGAAATATATTCTGAAGGTTGAATTAAGAATCCGTGCTAATGAATTTGATAAGAAAAAATAAGAGAAAGGAAGTACTCAAAGATGATTCATACTGCAAATATGTAAGAATGTCTGAGCATGAACCTATAATATGACTTTGAATCAAAAGAGCTGAGCCTTCAACATTTGGATTACTATGATGGGAATGAAAGTAGAAAGAAAAAACACACATTTACTAATTAACAGTGGGATAGACATTTCCCATACGGCATCTCTGTTATTATACATATAATTCATTCATTCAACACATATTTGAGTGCCAGGCAAAGTCTTAGCTACCGAAGATACAGAAATTGGTGGAAAACACAAAAAGCTCAGATTTCTTGCTCTCATGAAGCTCAGATTTCTTACTCTCCTATCAGTTTATAAACTGATAGGAGATTACATTTTCTATTACTCTGTAATACCTAGGACCTAGGTATTATTTTTCCTCATTTTCCAGGTGAGGTCCTGAGTCTTAGAATGCATAAATGATTTGTCCAATGCCCTATGAAGGGATAGGATCTACATTCTAATGTTTATATTTATTTCATTACTTCATGTTGGAAATGTAGTGTCCAGATATGGACCCACATACATGTCCATATAAATTGATGTAGATAATCTAGGAAATCAAAGATTTTTCTATTACAGTGCTTTTGAATTTTTCTTTGTTCATTTCTGCTTAATTCAAATTGATATTTAAATTTGGCATTTGCAATTACAGGATGCTGATAACAACATTCTCAATTAGGACTGAAGAAGTGTGTCTAACACTCTGGAAAACACATCTCCCAACCACCAAAGTGTCTGAGTTTATGTAAAACAGAGAGATTTTCTTTGCTGTTAGGTTTCCTTCCTCTCACTTCACTCCCACACCTGTGTGTTTGAATATTCAGCAGAAAGGTTGGAGGGAAGGGTCCATTATTGTGGGTAGGTGACTGTACCTGAGTTTTCTATTCGGTGGTGGAGGCAAAATACAGTGTAAGTAAAAACAGAGATTTTTGAAATGTTTCAGTTACTATTCTGAAACTTCAATAGAAAATACATTTATAATGAATTATCTCGAATTAAATTTTAATGGCCTCTAAATTGTATATAAAGTACTAGCACAGAAGCAGTCTCCTGTGCCGATAAACATCATTAGTGTGTAAGTAGGAAAACTTCTTTGGCTTCTATTTCCCTCCGGGTTTTCTAACAGCTCTGTGGATTCTTTTCTGCCTAATGTGAATACCAATGTGCTTTTCTTTTTGACTCCCCCATTGAACCCTCTGTGCTAATAGCTGGATTTTGACTTGATGCTCCTGGAAAAAAAACAAAAGTGCCAGTTCTTTGCTGAGGTGAAATCTTACCCGCCATCCTCAGACGCTCATTCTGGCAGCTCCCCGTGATCCTTCAACTCACAGGAAAACCTTAGAGGAATGGAAAGGATAGGCCCACCCCCACAGCAGAGCAAGTTCCCAGCTTAGTCACATCAGTGGGGTGGACGCTGACACAGTATACTGACAGGTCTGTTTAATACCTAAGTGCTTCTGCGCCCTGGCACATGGCTGCTTGAAAGCTTGGCCCTCCCTGAGATGGTGTGGAATTTTGGCCCCTAAACTTGTCCTTCTACTTGGAGTAGAAGTTTCCCTCTGTCCACCAACCTTTCTGGATTAAGTGAAGCATGTGGGAGGGGTAGCAGAGACCTTCCTTGACCACCTGGAATCTAAAAGGGCCATTACAGCAACATGGTCCTGTGGTCTGCTCACTGCTACCACCCATGCCAGCCTAAATGACCACACTCTGAGTGGCCTGTTCCCAGAGCTGCTGTTTGGGCTGCTTGTGTGTTCATACCAACCTTCAATAAAGGACAGTCTGCCAAACCCCAGGAAACTTGGAATTTAGGTCAACTTCATGCTTTGCCATTGGGCCTTACGAAGAAAGAAGGTATAGAGTGACATGCATACATAATAGCCAGTATAACTTGCCAGATTGGTTTTATCAACAACTGCTTTTTATGAAGATATTCTTGTTTCATATCTGGTTTTATTGTTTGTTTGTTTTTTGAGACAGAGTCTCGCTCTGTCTCCCAGGCAGTGATGTCTGCCTAGCTCACAGCAACCTCAAACTCCTAGGCTTAAGCAATCCTCCAGCCTCAGCCTCCTGAGTGGCTGGGACTACAGGCATGTGCCACCACACCCAGCTAATTTTTTCTATTTTTAGTATAGATGGGGTCTCACCTTTGCTCAGGGCTCAGGCTAGTCTCAAACTCCTGAGCTCAAGAGTTCCTCCTGCCTTGGCTTCCCAGAGTGCTAAGATTACAGGTGTGAGCCACCACACCCGGTTTCAAATTTGTTTTATCTCCAAGACAAAATAGGGTATAATGAATGAATGAATGAATGAAAATGTTCAATTAAAGAAAGTCTATAAATCACGTAGTCTACTTAGCCAAATAGACTAATATCCCTTGAATTTCACACATGGTTTGTGTAGAGTGCTCTACAATAGCCACGTACCTATTTTCAAGTTGGAAATGGGAAGTTCTAGGATTGGGGATTTAGGACATGACCTTTTGGCATGGGACAGACTGTTTTGTTTAATGCTTACCCTGCCTCTTACCTTGTGACCTTGCACAAGTTACTGAATTTCTCTAAGCCTCAGTTTCCTCATCTGGAGAATGGACATAATTATTATACAGTACTTGTCACATTGGGTTTTGAGAGAACTGAGATCATGCATATATAATACTTCGCATGATACCAGGCACATAAGAGGCTGTGAGTGCCAGCGGTGGTATTGTTACTGAAACTGGTAACATCACCACTCTACTTAGAGTTTTTCTCCACTTGTATGGATCAAAGACCATTGAGAGAGTGCATCCTAATCAATTATTGGGCATATCTGATTTTGGTCATTTGGCCAATTCAAAAAAGAAAAAAATACCCTGGATTTTCTTCTCTTGTCTGATTGCTGTAGCTAGGACTTTAAAAACTATGTTGAATAGAAGTGGTGATATAGTGGGCAACAGTGTATAAGAAGTGTTTGCTAATGTTACGATCTTGTATCTAGAAAACCCCAAAGAATCAACCAAGGGACACCTGGAGTTGATAAATAAATTCTGCAAAGTCTCAGATTACAAAATCAATGTACACAAATCAGTAGCTTCCATATACTCTAACAATAGTCAAACTGAGAATCAAATCAAAGGTGCAATACCTTTCACAATAGCAACAAAGAAAATAAAATACCTAGTTGTATTTAACTAAGGAGATGAAAGACCTCTATAGGGAGAACTATGAAACACTGAGGAAGGAAATAGCAGAGGATGTAAACAGATGGGAAAACATACCATGCTTATGAATTGGCAAAGTCAGCATTGTTAAAATGTCTATACTACCCAAAGTGTCTTACAGATTCAATGCAATCCCCATAAAATATCAACTTCATTTCTCACAGATCTAGAAAAAATAGTTCTACGCTTCATATAGAACCAGGAAAGACCCCAAATAGCCAATGCAACCTTAAGCAGTAAGAAAAAATCAGGAAGTATCACTTTACCAGACTTCAAGCTATACTACAAGCTACAGTAACCAAAACGGCATGGTATTAGCACAAAAACAGAGACATAGACTAAGGATCAGAACAGAGAACCCAGATATCAAACCATCCTCATATTGCTATCTGACCTTTGACAAAGCCAACAAAAACATGCACTGGGGAAAAGAATCCCTATCCAATATATGATGCTGGGAAAACTGGATAGCCACATGTAGAAGAGTGAAACAGGATCTGCACTTCTCACCACTCACAAAAATTAATTCACAATGGATAACAGACTTAAATTTGAGGCATGAAACTATATAATTCCAAAAGACAATGTTTGAAAAACTCTTATACGTATCGGCCTAGGCAAAGAATTTATGAAGAAGACCAAAAGCAAGCACAGCAACAACAAAAATAAAGAAATGGGATGTGATCAAACTAAAAATCTCCTACACAACCAAGGAAATAATCAGTAGAGTGAATAGACAATCTACAGAATAGGAGAAAATATTTGCATGTTATATGTCTGATAAAGGGCTGATAACAAGAATCTATAAAGTGCTCAATCAAATCAGCAAGAAAAAAATTAAACAACCCCATTAAAAAGTGGGCAAAGGACATGAACAGCAATTTTGCAAATGAGGATACATTAATTGTCAACAAACACATGAGAAAATGCTCAATGACTAATCATCAGGGAAATGCAACTCAAAACCACAATGAGATATCACCTAACTCCAGTTAGAATGGCTTTTATCAAAAAGTACCAAAACAGCAGATGCTGACATGGATACGAAGAGAAAGGAACTCTTAAACATTGTTGGTGGGACTGAAAATTAGTATAACTTCTATGGAAAGTAGTACAGAGATTCCTCAAAAAACTAAAAGTAGAAATATCATTTGATCCAGCAATCCCACTACTAGGTATTTACCCAAAGGAAAAAAAAAGACATTTTATAAAAGAGATACTTGCACCCAAATGTTTACAGCAGCACAATTCACAATTGCAAAGATGTGGAAACATCCAAGTGCCCACCACTACATGAGTGGATTAATAAAATGTGGTATATGTATACCATGGAGTACTACTCAGCCATAAAAAATGATGATCTAGCATCTTTTGTAACAACCGGGATGGAACTGGAGCCCATTCTTCTAAGTGAAGTATCACAAGAATGGAAAAAACAACACCATATGTACTTGATACTAAATTGGGACTAAACAATCAACACTTGCACATATGGAAGTAAAACTCAATGGAAATCAAGCAGGTTGGGGGGAAGGGGATGGGTAAATTTACACCTAATGGGTACAGTGCACATTATCTGAGTGAAGGACATACCTATAACTCCGATTCAGACTGTAGAAAAGCAATTATGTATCCAAAATGTGTGTACCCCTGTAATATTCTGAAATAATAATAAAAATATATATACCACAAAGATTTAAAAAAAATAAAAAAGAGAAAAAAACTAGGTCAATGAATATATCATGTTTTTCATAAATCCATTTATAACATAGCAAATGAATTTTAGCAAGGATTTGATTATTATTTGTTATTTTTTGGTAAAATACTACAAAAAGCTACAAAAATTATTTTTCTTGTCAGGATCAACTTAAGTTCAGGAAATTGTGTGTGTGTATGTGCACGTCTGTGTGTGTTGCTTTATTAATATTATAGATTTCTTTTTCTTGCAGTTCATTTTGATTGATGACTCTAGAGAAGAGATATGCCACATATAAACATGTGGTTATCATACATGGGTAGAACAGTGTAAGGCTATCACATGATTGCAGATTTTTAGAATGATTTTTGTGTTAATAACAAGGAGTGCCTTCTCACTATTGCTACAATGAGCACTGTTGGAATTCAAGAGGAATTTATGGAGTAACAGTTAATTTCTATATTGACTAGGGGAAAATCTACTGAGCACTTGCAAACTTAATGCCATGGTAATTTACTGCATCTTATGATATCAAATTGACCACCGATAAACTTTTTACTAGAAAAAAATCCTCTATGTCTTTTTTGGTGTATCTGTAGATAATTTACTTTTTTGAATCCTTTGTGAATATTCAGAATTAGAAATACAGCCAAAAGGCTCAAAAATCCAAGAAAGTAGATTCTTTGGAAAAAGAATAAGATCCAAGTTCTCCAGCATCAACCTTGGTAACTCGATTTGCAGGAACTGACAAAACTCTCTTTCCTTTGGCTAAAATTCATTTCTTGCTAGATGCACAATACCCGATTGGTGTCTTTGCTCTCTAAGAAACCCTATCTCGGTTTCCAGCACTTTATTGGTATAAATGCACTTTGACGTTGGCATGTTGCCAACCAGCTGGATATAGACACAAGTTTGAATAAAAATACTCCAGGAATGTTGGGAGATGTTTTAACTGCCTAATATCTATTAGTGGACATTTCAGAATGTCTCCTCATTTTTGATTACTGTCCAAGTCAGTAATTATAAATAATCATCTGTCACTTTTCACATTATTACTTAGAAATTAAGAATTGATGTTTTATGCTAATATATTCCTGATAAGCTTTGACAGTCATTTTTCTTTCTAAAAAATGGAAAAGTATCTTTTCAATTAAAGGATGACTTGAAGATGGGAACTACCAACCCATAGACCAAGGGAGCTAGTACTTTGTCCTTGTCACTATTATTATTATTATTTTTTTGAAACAGAATCTTACTCTGTTGCCCAGGCTAGAGTGAGTGCCGTGGCGTCAGCCTAGCTCACAGCAACCTCAAACTCCTGGGCTCAAGCAAGCGATCCTGCTGCCTCAGCCTCCCAAGTAGCTGGGACTACAGGCATGGGCCACCATGCCCGGCTAATTTTTTCTATATATTTTTAGTTGGCCAATTAATTTCTTTATATTTATGGTAGAGACGGGGTCTCGCTCTTGCTCAGGCTGGTTTCGAACTCCTGAGCTCAAACAATCCGCCAGCCTCGGCCTCCCAGAGAGCTAGGATTACAGGCATGAGCCACCGCGCCCGGCCTTGTCACTATTATTGAGGGGCAAAAAACCCACGTTAGTTTGTTGAGAAGTATGTACCTATAATGCTGCTGGTTCATTCTGTCACAACAAATACTATTGAGAGTTTCAGAGGTTGGGGAGCAAAGATCTTTATTAGGCGATGGGCCAACATGCTTTTAAATTGGAGGGCAGTGTTGAAGGTATAAAAATGATCTAGAGCAAATTACATATTTACGACCATCTTTGTTGCCCTTCTTTGCCTAAAATTTTATACAGATGACATCAGATTTGACTAAACTTTAAAGCAGCCTAAAGGGGAGAAGCAAATTACATGTATCAATGGGTAGGATTCATTTTTTTCTCTATGCTTCCATAGCTTTTTTTTTTTTTAAACTTATAGTTTACTATCACATTTCCCTTTACAACTAGGCATGTTTACATTTAACAATTTTAAAATTCAGGAGGGTAGAGCAGGTATAGGGAAACTTTTCATGTTGGAAGACCATGTTAATTTAGCTGTAATCAAATAAGGACATGTCCAACAAACTTCAAATATATATACTTAAAAATGTACATTTTTAAAAATTGCAATATAATTTACATACAGTGCACAAATCTTAAGTATACAGCTTGCTGAATTTGACTCCCATGTAACCACTGCACAGATCAAGATATAAAGCATTTATATTACTTCAGAAGTTCTTCTCAAGTCCCCTCCTTGTCAGTACACACCTACATCCAGAAGTAACTACTATTCTGGTTTCTATCACCATAGATTAGATTTGCCACTTCATGAATCTCAAATAAATGGAATCATACAATGCTTTTTTGAGTCTGGATTCTTTTACTCAACATAGTGTTTTTAACATTTATCCATGTTGTTGTGAGAAATCATCATTGTTCTTTCTTTTCATTGCTGTATAGCAGGCGTCCTCAAACTACGGCCCGCGGGCCACATGCAGGTGTTTTTGCCCATTTGTTTTTTTACTTCAAAATAAGATATGTGCAATGTGCATAGGAATTTGTTCATAGTTTTTTTTAAACTATAGTCCAGCCCTCCAACGGTCTGAGGGACAGTGAACTGGCCCCCTGTTTAAAAAGTTTGAGGACCTCTGCTGTATAGTATCATATTGATATGACTATGCCAAGGTTTATTGATCCATTCTTCTCCTGATGGGTGTATGGATTTCTGAGTTTTAGCTACTAAGACTAAAGCTTCTGTGAAAATTCTAAGAAACACCTACTGGTGGACATTCATTCCCATTTATTTTGGGTATTTCAGGAGCAACATTTCTGTATCTTAGATTGGGTAAATAGTAAAACTTTAAGAACAGCAAACAATTTGCAAAGATGCAATTGAAATATGGAAAAATGCAGTAGAATACCCACACCTTTGGCAACATGCCCCCAAAATGCTTTCTTGCTTTTCAACCACTTATTGCTGTGAATCTACATTCTCTTACCTAACCCAATAATGATGCCCTTAGGGTCACAAATGACTGATATCCATCTAGAGGATCAACTGAAACTGTGGACCTCCATGCTGCAAACAAATATTCAAATGCTTTCCAGCAAAAAGTAGACAGAACAAAGTCATTAAAAGGTTAGTTAACTTTAAAATTAGTTTTCATTTTTTTGAAATTATTACTTATTTTGTAAAAATCTAACTATGTACTTAATAATAATCACACTCAAATTAGCATTTCAGCCTCACCTAGTTAATATCACTAGTAACAACAGTTGATATCACTAATAATTACTAATTATTTTGTAAAAATCTACTATGTACTTAATTTCAAAATATGAAAACCATTTGTTAATTTTAATGTTAACTAACCTTTTAATGACTTTGTTGTGTCTGCTTTTTGTTGGAAAGCATTTGAATATTTGGCTGCAGCGTGGAGGTCCATAGTTTCAGTTGATCCTCTAGATGGGCATCAGTCATTTGTGACCTTAAGGGCACCTTGATGTGGGTTAGGTAGGAGAGTGTAGATTCACAGTGATAAGTGGTTGAAAAGAAGAAAGCATTTTTGGGGCATGTTGCCGAAGGCATGGGTATTCTGCCTTTTTTCTTATTTCAATTGGATTTTCCTTAGCATCACAGAATGACATTAAGATGTCATCTACTGAGAGCTTAATCAATTCCATCTGTAGTTCCTTAGGTGCCTTGGTGATATTAACTAGGTAAGGCTAAAATGCTAATTTGTGTGTGATGTCATGACTCTCTAAGTCAGTGAACCTTTCATTGTATTCTCCAAATAATAGGTCTATAACAGCTGCATATTCTTCAAATGACTCGCATATATCATCTTGCTCATCAATGACCTTTGCTAACTCAGGAAAATGTTCTTCTGCAATTTCCTTTTGAAGAAGAAGTGTAGCTTTTTTCAAAATGCTTGGATTTTCTGCCACATATCATATAGAGACTTAGTTTTACCTTGCAAAGAAATATTGAAGTAGTTTTGATTTGACATGATATCAAACAGAAATGCTGCATTCCTATAGAAATTGTCTTTCAATAATTCATATCGCTGATTCTACTCTTCATAAAATTTAACTATTTCTTCTCACAGAGATAAAATTTTGGCATACACCTCTCCCTGCAATAGCCAACCCACTTTAGAATGATACAGCAAATCCACACTGAATACTACATCATTCAGCTTTAGCATGTTACAAAACTGATGATGCCTTGCATTTGCATGAATATAGTTGACAGTACTTATAACTTGTTGCAAAATATCATTTAAAATACTAACTTTAGCATGGAGATGATGCAAGATACTATGAAAAGAAATGAGAGCATCTAGATCTGTTAATACATTTTTAAAAATCTGTGCTCTAAACCCTTCATGTTTCCCTGTCATGGAAGGTGCACCATCTGTATACACACTCACTAAATTTACCAAATTCAGTCCAACTTCATGACATTTATGTTGAAAGTTGAAGATATCTATTCTCCTGTGTTCTCTTCACAAGAGTGCCCAAAGTGAGTAAATTTGTAGCAAAGAAAATTATCTGTCATGACCCAAATGAAGTCTAAATCCTGTGCTGAGTCAGTAGTATCTGTTGATTCATCCAAAGCAATTTGGATTTTCCTTTTGAAGTATTGCATAAAGTTATTCTGTTAAGTTGAAGGCTAATTCATGCTGCTGATCAGTTATGGTTCTCCTTGAAAGAGACGGTTATTTGTACTTTGAAATGTTGTCAGGGGAGCTCCAGGTGTGCCATGGGTTAGCACAGGGTACTTACATGAACCGTTGTCAGGGTCTAAGCATCCTACAACTTCTACAATGTATCTGTTCACAATTTCCACATCACTGAATGCTTCTATCTTTTCTTGAGTATATAAGCTACTTTATAAGTTGCTCCAGTAGCAATATTTCCAGCTCTTATTTCTGCTTGAAAGAATTGCCTTTGCTTTTGCTTTTCATCTTTTAATTTCTGTGATACAACCTTTCACACCTCTCTTTCTAATTTAAAATATTTGTGGTCCTTATGAGTTTTATAATTCTGATAAGCATTGAATTTCTTTAATGTTGATATTGCAGTATCACAAAGCAAGCAAATCATCTTATCTTTAGCAGAAAAAAGATAATATTATAGTTCCCAATACTCATTGAAAAATCTGTTTTCTTCCTTCAGTGTTCTCTTGGTCTTCTTTGACATGATGGGGTGTTAAGCAGAGAAAATTAAAAAATATTGTTGAGCTGTGCAACCATCAACAAATTCCACTTCAAACAGAAACATAGTGCACCATTGTCAAGAGCTGATGACAGACTGCCACACTCGATCCCCTTAACTCTTGCCAACCAGCCTCGTGTGGTGGTGG
Source organism: Mirza zaza (assembly GCA_008750895.1). Classification (NCBI taxonomy): domain Eukaryota; kingdom Metazoa; phylum Chordata; class Mammalia; order Primates; family Cheirogaleidae; genus Mirza; species Mirza zaza. The sequence continues at coordinate 48,070 of VSMD01065094.1, forward strand.
TGTCAGTCTGGCAGGGTAAGTTAGAACTAAATCACAACAATAACAGCAGTCAATTTGGCCCTCATGGCTTACTAATGTTCTAATCATGCCAATCAATTTGGGAGGCTTATTTCATCAAAACTTATGTTATTCTTTGGTATTTTAAAAATAAAATGAAAATATAAGAGATGAACAAAAATGTATTAATGAAAATAAAATAATTTGCTCTGTAAAATTTGGATTCAGTCAAAAGACTGCTCTGAAGGACGTAGAAGGCCATGTGTGGTCTGAAGGCTGCAGGTTCCCCACCCCTGGGGTAGAGCATGACCTCATTAGGTTTTGCATCCCATTTATGCTTCTGTACAGTATCTGGAGCTTAAATGATGCTCAGCAAGGGCTGGTTGACTGTTCAGGAGTTGAGGGGGCAATAGCATCCTTTTGCCTTAGTCATGATGGAAGTTGGATGTTTCTGACCAGATTCTCCATATAAAAACCTCCACCATATGCCTGCAACCTCTCTCTTTTCCTCACTGGACATCCCTTCCCCAACTTCCCTCTCCCTGTATATCAGGGCACTTTGAACCCTCAGACCAAATGTATTCACCCAAATTTGCCATAATTTGGTAGGATAGACTCCAAGATTCAGGGCAAGGATTGAAACTTATGGGTTATATAAGGCAAACTGGAAAAGAACAATTCATAAATTCAGGGAAAGAGAAGGGAGAATCGGCTTTGTCAAGGATTGATTGATGAAGCAAGTGAGAAAGGGAATACAGGCAGAGAGACACAGAAACAGAGAAGTGCTCTGACTGAGAGATGGAAAGACAGAAATAGACACACACACACACACACACCAGCATTCTAGGTCAGAGCTGAACTCGTGAGCATGTTCCTTGATTTGGTCTCTTCGTGTTTTTCATTATTTTTCCCTCTAACGTTTAGAAATAGAGATATCTGACTTATGTTTTCTTTGTAGGAATATTTTTAAACAATTATTTATTTAAAAAATAAATATCCTGCAAACACTGTGATCTCCTCAGAGACAATAATCACATCTTTCACATATGAAGTGCTTACTTAAATTTGTTATAAGTGTTATCTATTGTGCTTTATAAGTTTATATATAGTGGTAGGGGAGGAGAACATCTAGAAAGTGTTTAGTCACTTCTGTGCCACATAAGCAGCCACCAGATGCCAGATGAACTGCTTTTTGATTCTTTTAGGCTCCCTCTAACCCCAGCTGTTTCTTGTGACCCTTTCTCCTTAATTTATTTTTTTTTCATGAAAGAAGTAAGAGTGGGAGGAAGCCAAGTGAAAAAGGAAAAAGGTTTATTTTATGATATAGATTTATAAATAATAGATCTTTTTATAAAGCTGTTTATTTAAGGATTAATGGGCCTATGGACAACTATGAAATGTAAATCTTGCATAAATGAATAAACAATGACATGTGGCTGCACTGGCTATGAATATGGTCACATGTAATGCAAAAAGAAATCCTATTGTTTGGAAATAGGTTCTTATATGTGATCTTAAAGATTTATTATTTATTCATGAGAAGAAAATATTAGGGTTCACTTTAGAAATTTTCTTTTGGTCAATTTTATAATTGGTTAATTTTTGTCATATTAAACACAAATATCGTACTAGGAAAAAAGAAAAGGAAATGTGACCAGATACATAAATAGCAGTAAATTCTGTAATGTAAGAAATAATAAAACTATTACTATATATTAGACTTTCCTAGATAATTGCCAAATAATCTTCATTTTAAATGCTTTAAGACTGCCATCTTTTCAAGTAAATCAGATTCTCTCTAACTCTAATTTTAAGTGATTCTTCCACCACTACCAGGAATAACAAATAGTTTCTAAATGTCCTCTTCAAACATTTGGGGAAGGAAAAGCAAGTTACTAAATGTGTTATTTAAAAGTGGTGGGACAGTGGAACAGAACAGAGAACCCAGATATAAAACCATCCTCATATAGCCAACTAATCTTCAACAAAGCAGACTAAAACATACATTGGGGAAAAGAATCCTTATTCAACAAATGGTGCTGGAAAAACTGGCTAGCCACATGTAGAAGACTGAAACAAGACCCACACCTTTCACCTCTCACAAAAATCAACTCACGCTGGGTAACAGACTTGAACCTTAGGTGTGAAACTATTAGAATTCTAGAGGAAAATGTTGGAAATACTCTTCTAGACATTGGCCTAGGCAAAGAATTTATGAAGAAGACCCCAAAGGCAATCACAACAGTAACAAAAATAAACAAATGGGACCTGATCAAATTAAAAAGCTTCTGCACAGCCAAAGAAACTGTCAAGAGAGCAAACAGACAACACACAGAATAGGAGAAAATTTTTGCAAGCTACACATCTGATAAAGGGCTGATAACTAGAATCTATTTAGAACTCAGGAAAATCAGCAAGAAAAAATCAAACAACCCCATCAAAAAATGGACAAAGGAAATGAACAGAAATTTCTCAAAAGACAGAAAATAATGGTCAACAAACATATGAAAAAAATGTTCAACATCTCTAATCATTAGGGACATGCAAATCAAAACCACAATGAGATATCACTTAACTCCAGTGAGAATGGCCTTTATCAAAAAGTCCCCAAACAATAAATGCTGGGGTGGATGTGGAGAGAGAGGAACACTCCTACACTGCTGGTGGGACTGCAAACTAGTTCAACCTCTGTGGAAAGCAATATGGAGATACCTCAAAGCAATACAAGTAGATCTACCATTTGATCCAGCAATTCCACTACTGGGCATCTACCCAAAAGATCAAAAGTCACCTTATGAAAAAGACACATGTACGCGAATGTTTATAGCAGCACAATTCACAATTGCAAAGATGTGGAAACAACCCAAGTGCCCATCAATTCATGAGTGGATTAATAAAATGTGGTATATGTATACCATGGAGTACTATTCAGCTCTAAGAAACAATGGTGATATAGCACATCTTGTATTTTCCTGGTTAGAGCTGGAACCCATACTACTAAGTGAAGTATCTCAAGAATGGAAAAACAAGCACCACATGTACTCACCAGCAAATTGGTATTAACGGATCAACACCTAAGTGGACATACAGGAGCAACATTTATTGGGTGTTGGGAGGGTGGG